>CAUYQG010220791.1:0-17717 GCA_963574415.1 Tarsius wallacei
AAAGTAAAATTTCTTTTTTTTTTTGAGTTGGAGTCTCACTCCGTCGCCCAGACTGGAGCGCAGTGGTCACTCCCGGCCACCTCAGCCTCGACCTGCTGGGCTCCGGCGATCCTTCCGCCTCTGCCTTCCGAGTAGCTGGAACTACAGGCATGCATTACCATGCCCGGCTAATTTTTTTGATTTATTGTAGAGGTGAGGTCTCACCAAGTTGCCCAGGCGGGTCTCGAACCCGCGGGCTCAGGCAATCCACTCACCTCAGCCTCCCAGTACGCGGGATTACAGGCTGAGCCACCGAGCCCGGCCCAAAGTAAAATTTTAAGACTAGAATAGCACAACAATATTCCAAAGGTATCCCTATTCTACACAATTATCATATATTTGGGAAGATCCTGGTGAACAAAATTACTTCAGAAAGAACAAATGGAAGCAATAAATCAAGAAAATTTAAGTTCTCAAGTCTAGAGTGTGCACATCCAAAATGTTGCTACTATTGAATAGAAGTAATAGCCTGGTATTGGTCTATGCAGTTTTGTTTCTCTTTTTTTAATTAAAAACATTCTCAGTCTTAATCTGTTGTCTTATTGAAGTGTGTACACAACTAAGAGTCTCTAGTCAATAGATGTTGGCAAGAAGGTTTTGCAAATGCAATTATTATTCTGGAATTCAACATAATGTTTCCTTTGGACTTGAGAGACTGTTGAGCTGTCAGCTGTGCAGCAAGGCTTGTCGGTAGCAAGACTGAAATGTTCCCAAGATCCAAGTGGCTAATTACGTCTTGCGTTGTTTTGTCCAGTTAATGGCCCCAGACATATTCACAAATAAAGGATAATAAAATCAATGCTCACCTGCTGTGCCAAGGCTAAAATTAAAACAAGCATTTTTTTAACATTAAATGAATTGGATGAAGGATATTATTGGAAAGAATTTTTATGAATTTTCCTTGAAATGTTTGGTATTCTGGTTCTCAAATCCAAGGGAAAAGATGGATGGCCTTCCTACCTGTTGCTCAGTAGGGAACCCAGCAACATCAAGCTGTCCTCCATGTTGGCGATGACTTCTGAGGTACTGTCTCCTCTCAGGAGGAGTTCTCCACGAGTTTTAAAGCTGCCAAATGTGAACGTCCTGTTGTCCCATTCATTAATCACTTGCTTCAGCTTTTGCTCAATGTCTCTCTCTTTCACCGCACTGATACAGATGTCCTACCAAAACACCAAGCTCTCATTTTATTACATGAAAGTCACACATCCTTCCTTTAATAGTTTAGATTCAGCGGAGATCCTATCTTCACTACTGGCTTCATATGCATCTCTAAACTTTCATATTTCTAGATCTAAACTGCAATATAATAAATGGTATATGTATACGAGTACATATCAGTGTAGGAAGAGCTATGGAGATAAAGATATGACTAAATAAACAGAACCTTAATTTGTAAAGTTTCCCACCAAACTATTCCAGAAAGAAAGATGGCAGAAAACATGTGCAATAAACTTCTAAATCTTGAAACTTTTATCACAGACAAAAAAAATCCACGTACTTCTGGTTGACCTTGAAAGTGCTGTGAGAGGGAACATCTGATTTCAGCAGAAACTTGACTTCTCTCCATGGCTCTGTCACTTTTCCAGTATCCTCTGCAGTCCCACCTTCTCCAGGACTACTAGTCAAGTACCCTCATTTCTTCCCACGCTACATTCTTTTTCTGGGTGAACTCATCTATGTCCATGAATTCAGTAACCGTCTTACTCTCCAGGCAAGACCTATATCCACTTGTCTACTGAACGTCCCTGCTGGGATGTTTCAAGAGCACCCCAGACACAATCTGTGAAGTGTCAAACTCATGCCCAAAATTAAGCTCATGATCTTTCCAGCCTGTCTCCCATCTGACCCTCTTCCCAGACTTCCTATCTCAGTGATAAGCACCATTATCTATCTAAATCTCTCAGCCAGAAATCTGGAGTTCATCTTTCACCCCTCCCCTGTGTTCCCTCCATTGCCAAATTCTGCTCAGTTTTTTACCTCCTAAGGATCCCTGGACTCTTTTCTCTCAAGTTTTATTACTTCCCCTCTCATCCAACAAACAATTACCTCTTGCCCGAGCGACTCTTAGAACCTCTCAACTGGTTTTCCCATCATTCCCTGCCCCCGTAGTCTTCCTTCAATTCTTTGCCCACACAGCAACTAGAGTAGTCTTTACAAAATACCAACCTAACCATGTCATCTTCTTTTGAAAACACATCTCCCACATGGCTCCTCTTTGTTCTAAACACCAAAATCGATAACATCATGTAGGTCTACTCTACCTCCCTGGCCTCAGCTGTCTTCTCTCTTCCCCACCTCCATATCCCAACCATACGAGCCTTTCATATCCTCCACACACAAGGCTCCATCTGCCTGAAATGCCCTTTCTTTGCACTTTCCAAGTCCCTGACCCCACTGTATAACCACACTCCCTTCTCCCTGTCTATCCTATGCATGCACCCCAGCCTTCCCTACTCTTAATACCCCCCAGAGAGACCAGGTCCATGTATCATAGGCTCTCATAAAACAGCATGTTTTTTCTTCAGTGGCATTTACCACAGCTTATAACTATACCTTGTATAACTATTTATGCTGGTAATTTAATTATCTATGAATGCAAAATTGCATGATTTTTGTCCCCAGCACAGAACCTGTCCTGTTCTAGGCACTCAATAAACATTTGTTGAAGAAATTGATGGCTGAATGCCAGGCAAAGAATTTCAACTGTTTGAGCATAGTTTACCAATCAAACAATCCGTAATAAAGGAATGTTATCAAATAAATCCCATGAGACCCTACAATCTTCCACTGTATCATGGGCTCCACCAATTGTACCTCTATTTCTTCTTTGTATTTAAGAAGTGGTGCCTCCATGATATTTCTCAACTTAAAGGTTTCATTTCCTACATCCAGACTGTGCCCAGTGAGAGCAATTATCCTTTGCCAGTGCCGCTCCATCATGGCCTTACTGGCCATGTATTCCAGCAGTGGGCAACATTCACTAAAATCATCAATGGTCTTCTTCAGGTCCAAAAAAGCCTGCCAGTCCTTCAAGGCCCGAGGCAGCTTCCGACACCTGTGATGAAAAACCAACATGAAAAGTCATAGAAATATGAACCCAGACATCTCCAGCCCAAGGCTGTCCACTAGCATTGCTATGAAAAACAGTCCCTTTGAGCATCTATCCCATTTTCAAATATCATGACTCATAGAATATCTGTTAATATGATATACTGTCAATCGTATTACAGAAAATTGTTCCTCTCCATCAGAATAGATATTTTTCCAATTTCTCATAGCAACCACCTAGTTAGCAGTATTATTTTAGCAGACAGAGGTATCTTTCAAGTGAATTCAATTCTACAAACATGTATTGATAACTTACTAAGTACAAAGCAGAGCCATATGCAACAAATGGCTCACCATTTCTTTGGGTTTAATACTTAAAACAATACAGAAAAATTTTGGGGCTTTTGCTTTTATTCCAGAAAATCATCTAACATAAGCTTTAAATATTTGATAAATGTAATATAAATAAAAATCAGCTCCCACCAAGCTGCAGAAATGGCCCTAACACAATTCATCCAGGTCTCATTGTCTACACATGGGGGTAATTAATAATTAGCATTTTACAAAGGTGATGTCAACAGGCAACAACAATATAGCAAGATGTGCTTTTGAAACAGCTGGGTGAAAAGAGAACTTGGCAGCCTATCAAAGAAGAAAGTATTTGAAGTTCAATAGCGCTGGGCATGCCAAACAGTTCATTTCTTACCTGTTCTGGAACTCTAAGAGTTCACTGTTGATTTTTTCAATATTCACCTCTGACCAAAGCATATCATAATAACTATTTACAGTTTCTATGACACTGTTGTACAGAGTGTATATTTTCTGTAGAAGATTTAGTTGCTTCTTTATTTCAAGAAGCTGAGGATACGGTGTCACCGGAAGACCAAAAAGCTCCTCTCCTCCAGTATAGGTGATGTATTTTCGATAGATATTATCAAATTGATTCTAATAAAAACACAAGTGAAAAATCATCAAAATGACTTACACATGAACAAACATGCAAATGAAAATAAAAGACTGACAAACAAGCAAGCTTGTATAATCTCTGGGCACATTTAAATATGAATACTAAATGGTTATAATTAATTCATAGAAACCATGTCTAATTGTAAACACACCAAATCACACTTTTTAAAATGTAAGTATACATCATATTCCACGATGTTTTCTCTATCTTAGAAAATAAAAGTATAGTACACCTAAAACACAACAAGGTTTCATTGCTTACAGGGTCATAAAAACTAAAAAAGATTACCTGAAACATGACAAGCCTATCACTGGCTTCCTGGGGTTTCAAGCCACTAGCCATTGGACCATTCTGAACAAAAAGTTAAAATAAAATAAAATAAAATAAAATAGATTGAAGCATTTGCATACAAATTTCATGAACTCAAAGTATTTGACTATTAAAGTTAGTCTTCATGCATATTACATGCATGATAGGAAACTTGGTTTTTTAATTTGTTTTAAAAAGTCTCTGAAAATGACTCATCTTGAAATATTTTTCAAGTCTAAAAAGAGCCAAGTTAATGCCACAACTTCCCTGAGTCATGAAACTGTTAAAATTAAAAATATTTATTATTCAATTCTTAGGTGACACAGGAAAAGAAGGGTCAATGACTATTCTATAAGAAGCACATATGTCTGGTTTTTAACTAAATGCTAATGCCATATAACTCACAGATTTTATCATTCTAGTATCTATTTGCGTCTATATCCATAACACCCTGAAGGTGCCCAATTTCATCTAACACCTATTCGTAAAGTGCCCTATAATCCTAACATTTTCCAAAAATCAGGACACCTTCAATGTGTGGATTTCTGAACTTCTTCAGTCATGAGATTAACACATATAACCCAGTCTTCTAACTGTATAAGCGTTGTGGTCTATTGCCCTACTAGTAAACAGGTAGAAATTTTACCCTATACTCTATATATTTCTCTTCTGCAGCACATTATAATTGGCTGAAAATGGGTCTCACTGTATGACATAGCAAAACAAGAATATTCCACACTAAAACCTATATATATAATTAAAATATGGACTCCATGAAGATACGGCTCCATCGGTCTTGTCTACCACTGTGTTGTCAGCACCAAGCACAGGGTCCAGGGCACAGTTGAGGCACTAAAGAGTGCTTTGGAAAGGACTATTACAACTACATGTGGATAACACTTTTCTACACAAATTTAGAATGCTGCCAAACAACTTCAGCAATACACCAATGTTACAATATGAACAGCACTTTTAAATTTGTCGTATTCTGTTGAAATTATTCCAAATGAATTCAATGGGTAAGGGGTTGTGAAAGACAAATGTTTTCACTCTCATGAAAATAAAATTCCCATTCCTAGGAAATGTCATGAAATTTGACACATAAATTTTAAACAACTACATTTTGAATGCTCTATTCACTCTTCCCCAAAAAGTGCACAGAAAGAAAGTCAGAGACGAACCAAATCATAGTCCAAATAAAACTGGTGACAGTCTTGGAGGAAAACTTCCATAGCACTAATAAGCTCTTTCCTGAAATTGGGTTGCAGTGAGAATAGTTCATTCTGAACTTCACCGGCACGTGCCAGGAGTTTCTCCCACACATAATGCAGTATGTCAACTTTGTCCATCTCTTCCTTTGCTATCAGAAGCCCATATCTGTTAAGCAGGGCATAAGATTCCTGCACAAGAGAAGAAAAAGTTAATGGATGCCAGTTCGATGCATAAATCTGCCCATAGTCATTGATTAAAGCATTCAAATTTAAAAGGTCAACATAGGTGTGATAGCCCAAGCTTGTAATCCCAGCACTTTGAGAGGCCGAGGTGAGAGGATTGCCTGAGCCCATGAGTTTAAGACCAGCCTGGCGAGATCTCATCTCTACAATAAACCAAAAAATCAACTGGGTGTGGTAGTGTGCGCCTATAGTTCTGGCTACTTGGAAGGCTGAGGTAGAAGGATCGCCGGAGCCCAGCAGGTCAATGGTGGAGTGGCCGGGAGCATGCCACTGCCCTTCAGCCTTCCAGCCTGGGCAACAGAGTGAGACTCCAACTTAAAAAACAAAAAAGGCTGACATAGTAGTAAAACCCCTCTGACAGTTCTAGTTATTCTACTTGTAAATTGCAGAGGCTTAAATAAGCATCTGAGCCATCTTCATCTGTAAGTTGGGAAAATTCTGTGACTGCTTCAAAGGATCTTTGTGAGTATCCAAAAAAATCATTTTAAACACATTTTGAAAACTATAAAATATTACGCAAATAAAATAGAGTATTACTTGGGCCCCCACTGTATTCAACGACTACAAAATTATATCAAGTAAATAAAAAACATAAAACAATTTAGCTTCTAATATTAGAATAACAAAATAAACCAGGGTTTTTAACTCTGTCCCACTTTATTTTGTTGATAAGACATTCCAATCATAAAACACAAGAGAATGTTCCTGAATCAGAGCCTGGGCCAAGTCATTCCTCCTTAGCATGCCAAATCCTGGACTACTCTCTTGGCTACAAGATTAAAATGAGGCAAACATTGGTTTTCATGAGAAAAGGTTTTCCCTAAATATCCCTAGCTTCTTCTCCCACCATTACCCCTCCCCATGGAGGTTGATTGCTGATTTGGGGGAAAATTGTTGATTTGAGTAAGCAGAGTGCAGTCCCTTTCTCCTTCTTCATTTTCTCCTTGGAGGTATACCTGTAGTCTGCACCTCAGTGCCATAAACTGTGTCTGAATGAGGAGGTATAATATTCTGAGATTTAGTGTTCACAAGCCCATAGTGTGTGTGAGTGTGTGTGTGTGTGTGTGTGTGTGTGTGTGTGTGTGTGTGTGTGTGTTAGGGGAAGGGAGGAAGGTGAAGGGAAATAACCAGAATAGTGCACTAAATCATGTCTTCCAAATAAGTTCTATCAGTAGTAAAGGTGATGCTTTGAACTTGACCACTTGACTCTACGTTTGTCTTAACTCCCAGGTGAGAAAAAAAAAAGAGAATTGTCAGTGACTGCACCTCCTCTTCAAACTCCAGGGACTCCCTTGATCCAGCACAAAGAAGGGGCTCCTTGCCTTGTTGTTTCAACCCCAAAAAGAGCGCGATGTGCCATGTGATTCCTTCGGCCCATCACAGCAAATGTGCAAACCTGTAGTGTTCTGTGTACTTTTCACAGTAATGTAAAATATCCCAAAATTCAAGGAGGGAAGTATAAAATGTGAGACTAGTATCTGATCTTGGCCATCAGAGTACAAATCCAGACATTCAAATTATAGTGTGATGGAAAGATAATACTTTTATATCTGTATTTGTTAATGCTACTATTATATTCATTTAATCTCATTTAAAAGAATAAATAAAGTGACCCACTTCTGATAAGACATTTTCATCTGGAAAAAATGATATGGTGTAAATACAAAAAGGATGTTCAACACTGATCAAACTCCCATAACTTCTTTGACCCTCAGTTTCTTTGTTGGAAGGCAGGGACTGCAGTAAGAACAAAGTGAATTAATGTATATATAGACACTTTTAGTGCCCCATTCAGGTCCTGTTTACCAGCGGGTATTACCATTCCCAACTACTGAGATTGTTGACTATAAGAACCAAAGCTGTCACCTTCCCTGGAAAATTGTCCTCAGCTGAATATAAGCCTCCCCATAGGAAGATTATGGTAAATGGCCTACTGACTTCGGGGTACAAAAGACAGTCCCCTTGCATCAAGGAGGGACCAATTTGTGGTACAGGTTTTGCTGTAGAGCTCCCTGTAGGATCAGGCTGAAGTTATTCTATAGCTGAGACCACATCCTTGCTAAGCTTTTCTCCGCTATCCTTTCCTGTTTCCCTCCCTTCCCTTCCCTAATGGGCACTCATCAACGAGTCACTGACACAGATATTCTCGTGTCAGGCTCTGCCCTTGAGGACCTTAGACAACATGTAAAGGATAAGATATCAATAAGTAAGGGTTAGGAATCATCGTTACTGAAATTATTGTTCTTAGGTTTAGCACTTATCTGGTGTTATGAACTTCTAGTCCAGACCTGGTCAATATTTCATCTAATAGTATCCAACATGTGGAAGTATTTCTATAATGAACAAATTATTATCAATTACCTCAATAGGTCCTACTTGAAAGTCAATGGAGATTTGCTGCTCTCTGATTTCTTTTAGAGCTGCCATTGCAATCCGAATATCATCCAGGTCTTTAATTTGACGATTCAGTTTCTTATTGAATTCTTCAATAAGTGTAAAAATGTTTTCCATCTCACTCCTGTATTTTTTGCTACAGTGGCGGCCAATGACAACCATCCAGGCCTTTGTCTCAGAAGTCAAAGCGAACTTCAAGTCAGCTATAAAACCCAAATATCCACAGTTTCATTTGAAAACTTGAACCAGTATGAAAAGGCACAGTGCCACTGTTCGTCAATAGTAAATATGTTGCAGCCCTCTAACCCATGAAAAGTCAAACTGGAAAAAAAAATGCTTTCCCCTAATCATTATATATTTATTTATTTTCTAAAGTTTGTTTTTACAAATTCAAAAAAAAGAAAAAAGCACTAATCAAAACCCTCTGAGATAAGCCTCAAATGTTTGTTATTGTTATGTAAAAAAAAGAGTCCATTTTAATTCCAAATAAAAACAAACGTCTCCCTTTTCTCTGACTTAGCCTTTATTTTCAAGGTTTAGCAGCAAAATGTTCAAAATAGTCCAGAATTAAATAATTATGCAGAAGGGAATTAAAAACAAATCTACAAATTGGTCTTAAAGCTTGAGGCCCGTAAAAGGAGAGTCAATCTTTAAGATAGGAAGAACGCCCCAGAATACTAATCTAAGAGACAGAACAATAGTGTATAATTTATATGGCTGTCTGAAACAAAATGAACCAACCTGTGTACAGAGCAATGGAACCCACACAGATATATTCAGGTTCAGCATTAATTTCCTGCTCCAGGTTTTGGAAATAGAGAATCTGGGATTCAAATTCAGAAAGCAAAGGGTTTTGCATAATAAACGTCATAATGGTTTCTTCTTTCTCCTTTTGCCAAATGTGATTGTAGCGTTTGAAGCAATCCATGGATGTAATAACTTCCTAGAACACAAATAACAACAGATTTGTGTGGAGAGAGAAAAATCTGAAACAGCACCATGATATGAGTAGGTATTTGTCAATCACTGGTGAATTTATTAAAATGGATTTATTAAAAGGTTTACTGAATTGTGTGATTAGTAGGAAATGGCACAGAATTGGTACTACTGGACAGTAGCCCAAAGCTAGTGACAGTTTCACTGTTACCATCTCTAGCCCAAAGGAGGAGGAGTTTGTTTATAGCAACAAAAGACCCTTGTGGACAGGGCCTTCTTGATTGGAGCAGGACCTTAGGTCAAAAACCACAGCCCAAGGTCACACCACAAGGAGGGCAGTAGGTGAAAAAAATACTCTGGGGTCATTCTCTTCCTTCCCCTTCCCCACTCAAAATCTCTTTCAAGATTCTTCATTGATTGAACCCACTGGGAGTTTCAATGAGAACCTATGGACATGTTGCCTAAGGTCAGATAGAGGAAAGTAGAGGGTAGGGGGGTGGGTGAAACAAAAAGAACACAGCCAGCATCAAACCCCATGGGGAGATTGCCTGGAATCATATACAATGCACACGTTCATATAAGAATTTTCATCTGAACAATACTACATCTCCCCATCCAATAAATTAGTACATGCTTCCATATCATCTCCTCTTTTTAAAAAATTCCTTGTTAGTTTCACAGTAATCTTCACAGAGAGACCCTGTACACTATTTTTGTTTTTAGACAGGGTCTTGCTGTATCACCCAAGATGGAGTTCGGTGGCACGCTCACAGCTCACTACAGCTTCTACTCTTGGACTCAAGTAATCTTCCCACCCCAGCCTCCAGAGGAGTTGGGACTACAGGTGCATGCCTCTAATTTTTTTTTTTTTTTTTTTTATAGAGATGGGGGTCACACTATGTTTCCCAGGCTGATCTTGAACTCCCACCTTAGCCTCCCAAAGCACCGACATTACAGGTATAAGCCACTGCACCCAGCCCCCCACAGACTTCTTTTATGTATGTTCCTAGATATTTTTCACAATTATGTTGTTGTTGTAAACAAGATCTTTTTCCACTATTTAAATTACTGGCTATGAATGACACGTAAGTTTTTAAAAGTTGGCTTTTTAAATAAACTGTTCTATGTGCTACTAAGTATCCATCTGTACAATGGAATGGCTTATTTGCAATTGATAAATAGGGATTGATGTTAACATAATAAGGAGGTCATGTTATCATTCGTTACTTTTCCCAGCAAAACAAATGCTACTGTTCTGTATCAGCTAAAGCAACAAGTCACGGGAGAGTACAGTCCCGTGCCACACTCTCTCCACCACTTCCTCTTTTTGTATCAGTTTGGTCACCACTTACCTTAAGAATTTTCTTTGTATGCAAAAAAAAAAAAAGAATATTATTTGTGCACTGTTCTCACTCATAAGTGGGTACTAAAAAAAATATGATCACATGGGAATAGAGAGAGTGGAATGATAAGTAATGGAGACCTGGAAGGATGTGAGGGTAGGAGGAGGGAGGATGATGAGAATTTTTTTTTTAATTATATGTATTTTTTTTATTTTAAAATTGTGGGGTACAGTTAAGGGTTAGGTATACAAATATTCATAGTGCAGGTACCCTTGTTGATGAGGTGTGCCCCCCTTTCCCAGATATTGACTACTGTTAATCCCACCTCCCTGCCCCTCCCTGCTCCCCCCAATAGTTTCCCGCCACTGTCAATCCTTTTCTTATAGTATTACAGTAGTTGTTCAAGGTCCACTTATGAGTGAGAACATGTGATACTCAGATCTTTGTTTCTGTGAGAGATCACTCAGTATTATAAACTCTAATTCCATCCAGGTTGCTGCAAAATTCATGATTTTGTTCTTTTTATGGCTGCATAATATTCCATTGTGTATATGTACCACATCTTTTTAATCCAGTCCTCTTTTGATGGACAGCATGGTTGGTTTCATGATCTTGCTATTGTGAACAATGCTATGATGAACATATGTGTGTGCAGGTATCTTTTTTATAGAGTGATTTGAGTTCTCCAGGGTATATTCACAGTAGGGGAATTACGGGGTCACATGGAAGGTCAATTTTTAGAGCTTTTAGGAATCGCCACACTGATTTCCACAGAGGCTGTACTATTTACACTCCCACCAACAGTGTAGAAGTATTTTCCCTTTTCATCACATCCTCTCCAGTGTCTGTTATTTTTTAAGTTATTGATGATGGCCATTTTGATTGGAGTTAGGTGGTATCTCAGTGTAGTTTTAATTTGCATCTCCTTGATGACTAGTGAGGTTGAACATTTCTTCATGTATCTGTTGGCTGCTCGTATGTCTTCTTTTGAGAAGTATCTGTTCATATCTTTTGCCCACTCTGTAATGGGGTTGTTTGTTTTTTTCTTTTCACATGTTTGAGTTCCTTGTAGATCCGTGATGTTAGGCCTTTGTCAGACATGGCTGGCAAATACTTTTTCCCAGTCTGTGGGCTGTCTCCCTGCTCTCTCGATGGTTTCCTTGGCTTTGCAGAAGCTTGTCAGTTTTATGAGGTCCCACTTGTCTATCCTATTTCTTATGGCCCGTGCATTTCGAGTTTTGCTCAGGAATTGGATGCCAGTTCCAATTTCCATAAGGGTGTATCCTGCATTTTCTAAAGTTCTTATGGTTTGAGGTTTTACATTTAGGTCTCTGATCCATTTACATAATTTTTGTGTATGGGGATAGATAGGGGTCCTGTTTGAATCTTCTGCATGTGGTCAGCCAGTTTTCCCAGCACCATTTACAAAATAGGTTCTCCTCTCTCCAGTGATGGGTGATGGAGGCTTTGTCGAAGATGAGTTGTTGAGAAATTGAGATGATGAGAAATTGACTAATGGATACAATGTATGTCATTCAGGTGATGGATACCCTAAAGCCCTGACTTCACCACTGTGCAATCTATGCAAGTAAGAATATTGCATGTGTACTCCATAAATTTGTACAAATAAAAATAAATAAGTAAGCCGAGCTCGGTGGCTCAGCCTGTAATCCCACGCCTTGGGAGGCTGAGGTGAGTGGATTGCCTGAGCCCGCAGGTTCGAGACCCGCCTGGGCAACTTGGTGAGACCTCATCTCTACAATAAATAAATAAAAAAAAAACTAGCCGGGCATGGCAGCACGCGCCTGTAGTTCCAGCTACTTGGAAGGCTGAGGCGGAAGGATTGCCAGAGCCCAGCAGATCGAGGCTGCAGTGGCCAGAAGCGGCCACTGCACTCCAGTCTGGGCGACAGAGTGAGACTCCAACTCAAAAATAAATAAGTAAATAAATAAATAAATAGATAAGTAAGTAAGCCGGGCTCGGTGGCTCAGACTGTAATCCCGCGCTTTGGGAGGCTGAGGTAAGTGTATTGCCTGAGCCCGCGGGTTTGAGACCCGCCTGGGCAACCTGGCGAGACCGCATCTCTACAATAAATCAAAAATTAGCCAGGCGTGGTAGTGCGCGCCTGTAGTTCCAGCTACTTGGAAGGCTGAGGCGGAAGGATCGCCGGAGCCCAGCAGGTCGTGGCTCCCAGCCACTGCACTCCAGTCTGGGTGACAGAGTGAGATTCCAGCTCAAAATAAATAAATAAATAAAAACCAATCGAAGCAGAAAGAACAATAAAAAATTATTCTTCCAACATTTTGTCCTGATTTTTGCATATTTTGTCCTTGTTTCTATACCTCAGCAACCTCAACTGTTCCTTACACCACTTTTCTTCAAGCTTCGTTCACCTTTTATAGTACAGTTTTATAATTACTAATGTGTTATTAAATGTGTGACTACTTTACTATGATTGCTATTGTTTCTGTTATCACTCTGGTTATACAACTGCCTAGATTTTGTGTCTGCCTCAATCCTGTTTTTCTAATACTCCCTATTATTTCATATTAAATACACAACTTTGCAAAACAGAAGGATTTTTCAGGAACGTGTTTATTGCATTTTATCAGAAATGTCTATAATTATCTCTCTACTGACTACTACCTTAAATCTTGTCGGGTAATTTTTTTTCAGTTTAGCCTCTTGAATTTACTTGGTAGATAATCATATCATCTACAAATAATTAAAATTTTGTCTCATTGTTTCTAATTCCCTTAAAATTATTTTTTTCCACTGGTCTACATTATAATTTCAGTTATATATGCATTAAAAGGTTAAACAATACAAAATACCAAATGCAATTATTTGAAGTAATTATGCATCACCAACAGCATTAAAAATGGTCTGGCTATTTTCAGTAAATTACACCAACCTGCACCAAACCAAGAAGCAGTTCCAATCCAATGCCCACATACAGCTAAAGTACTCCTCAGAGCCCCAAGTTTAATGGCTGTTGAGCCTTTCCAGTCATTAAAATGCAGAAAGATGAGCCTGCCACTGCATAACCCAACCACAACTGATCTCCTGTTGATGATCTGAAGTGTTGACGTATATACCAAGCATGCATTGCAACAGCATGTAGTAGACATATTCACAGATGTATGATGGATTTGAGAACGAATTACAGATTACGGAAGACTCCTGCAAATGGGTAGAGATTCCAGAATAATTCATTCTTTCAACTACTAAGAGCTTATAATAGCAATATATTCCAACTACATAAGGTTGAGACTCTTATTTTATCTGAAAGCATCAATCTTTACTAAACTGGAACTGTTTAGGGTGGAGGTAACCTAGACTTTAGTGGAAAATTAGATGAACTACATATTTAGAGCTGTTGGCTTAAATTACCAAGGTTATTACGATTGATTAGAGTATTACCAAGGTTATTTTGATTGTTTGGGTTATTACCAAGGTTATTTGGATTGTTTGGTCCAGCTCATTTTTTGAAGCCCAGGCAGTGTTTTAAGTTGATGGTCAACCTATGGATGTGCTGAACATAGGCTGGATTTACATTCAGATTCAGTCACTGATGGCAACAGAAAAGGGGAAGGGATCATATGGTTTTCTGTGGTTGAGGAAGAATCATTCAGAATTGCATATGGCTGTGAAGGGCTGACCATGTCTACTTCCAAAATTAAGTATACATACAAGTATATTTTCCCAGACACGATTTGGCCATCCTATAAATCTGGTATAAGTTCTTAAAGTTACTCTAAATGCCAACCTTTTCTATTATTTTTTAAAAAGAACAAAATCTGTGAATTTTCTTCATATAATATAAACGCAAATGCAACAAAAATGACACAGAGATAAGTATTTTGTTGCCAACAGTGTATGTTCATTTTAACTATTATGCCTTACCCTTAGATTCTTATAATCTGGCTGATTAGATTCAGAAAAAGTAATTGACCTTATTGCTGATGTATTTTATTGTATTTTCTATGAACACTTAGGTATTTGAAAATATTTCTGAATGTTTATTACTACCATGAAATACTTTACCAACCTTAATCATTTAGTACAGAGCCTAATAAACCAAGCATATTTATTGAATTGTGTGAACACTGTCCCTGGGGAAAATTACATACAGGACCTTCAATATATTAAGAAAGAAAAATTAAAGTGCATAAATGCAAAGACATCCAGCTCCCTTAGGAACACATTAAAACTAAGCTCAATAATATTTCCTCATATTATTATAGCAATAGTAGCTTTTCAGAGTGCTTTCAAACGAATGTAACACATTCTCTCAAAGCTGAATAATAGAACATATGTATTTACTGAACAATTATTCTTTCAGCACTGAAAACCACTTATAAAAAGTCAACAAGTCTTAGTGGCAATGTGAATTAGAAGATTTTTAAAAAATAAAAGATAACTTCAGAGTCTTGAGTCTTTTTGGTTACGAGAATAGATTAGTCTAAACAACAACAACAAAAGGCAAGTTGAGAGACAATCGGGTTGGAAGAAAATATTACCCTGAGTTTACATCCAAGTCCAGTATAAGTTTGTATTGATACTACTCATTTTTTTTGTTGTTGTTCTCAGTTTTATCTAATCTCCATGTGGTAATATATAAAAATTTTCATCTGATATTTTATAAGATTTGCCTGATAGTAGTGGGAAACTGCTGGGGGGGGGCACACTTCATCAACAAGGGTACCTGCATAAATGAACATTTGCAAACCTATTCCTGAATTGTAACCCACATCTTTAAAATAAAAAAAAAATTTTTAAGGTTTGCCTGACTACATGAACATGAAAAATTGACTGCAAATCTTCTTATATAAATCTTATATTATATTTAATATATTAGTATCACTAACATATTTTAAGATATCTGGATCTTGGATGGTGAAATAGAACCTCACCTTGACTTCTGGTTTGAAACATTTATTTTTTAAGTTAGATTCATTTGTATTAAAAGAAGAGGTCAAAGGCATTTTTAAAAGCACAATATGAAGCTAGGAATAATTATCTTTCACCTTGCAATCTAGAATGAAAGATCTTCAGTCAGACAAACATTTGCAGAGTACATACAAGATGCCATTAGCCGCTTACTGAAGGCACAGTGGGTGAGATTCAGGTTACTTGTAGGACAAGTTTGTGATACTCACCTTCACACAAGCACGTTTTGCAAAGCAAAAGAGCCTCTTGACATACCTTTTTGGTGGCATTGATCATTGTGCTAAGCACAGAGACTAATTTTACAATCTCTTTGTTTTCAGAAACATTCTTATAATAGTTCTTGGTTTGCACAGGGATGGGTAAGTTTACAGATGCTATCTCAAAGGTATCTAAAAGGAAAAAAAAGAAGAAAGTTTATTTTAATAGCACAGAAATACACTTTTAAAAGACAAAGGTATTTGTGTAATGATAAAGTAAGGACCTCTGAAAAGCTTATCCTTAATAAGTGCAATGAAAATAAAGGAAAGAACTGCCAATGCCAACTTTTCAGGACTCTGGCAATTAATTAAAGTGTGCAATAATCCAAAAAGTGTTTATTCCAAAAAATGCTAAAACTTGTTTTATTTTGGTTTTTTTAATTTTTTTTATTTTTTGAGTCAGAGTCTCACTCTGTCGCCCAGACTGGAGTGCAGTGGCCGCTCCCAGTCACCGCAGCCTCTACCTGCTGGGCTCCAGAGATCCTTCCGTCTCAGCCTTCCAACTAGCTGGAACTACAGGTGCTCTACCACGTCTGGCTAATTTGTGATTTATCATAGAGACGAGGTCTTGCCAAGTTGCCTGGGTGAGTCTCGAACCCGCGGGCTCAGGCAATTCACTCGCCTTGGCCTCCCAAAGTGCTGGGATTACAGGCTGAGCCACTGAACCTGGCCTGGTGTTTTAACTTATTCTATTCCCATTGCCCCTCTCCAGCTATACTGTAGTCTTGAGAAACAGCAGGCTTGCATCAATTATAGCTGTGAAAATCAGTAGCCTAGTAGTCCCTGTAAAGTCAAAATAAGTTTGGAGCTCCTTAGGGGACTCCATAGAATTATCACTATTTGACCTATCTGGAAGTTCCTTGGAAAAGTCCCTTTCAGAGAGTTTTATCTTTATTTGACATGACTCAGAACTCACTAAGTAAAAAAGCCCTATCCCCAAGACATTTGTCAAAAGACTATTAGCAACAATTACTTAACTTCATAGCTGTCAGAGGCATTGATAATAGTTGGGGAAAACAAGAGGTTGGCCAAAAAAGTTAAAGGCCTGATGAAAAAAGACTGAGAATGAGAAGAATGCCATCCGCAACATGGCAGAATAAGAAACTCCTGACTTTCATTCCACTCACAAACACACTGAATAAGCATCTATTCACAGACCAATTCCCTCTGAAAGAAAGTCAGAGACCAATTGAGAGACTCCTACTCATGTCACAACTAAGAAAACATCCACATCAAATGGGTTGAAAAAATAGATATACACTCAAGCACAGACTCCACTCCAAGCACTGAACCATAAAATTGGGAAAGGAATCCCCAATACCCAGCTTCTCCTTGTGGAGCAGAGGGTTGGACTTCACATACATCACCCTAACACTAAGGTTTCGCATGGTTTGGCTCTTAATTCACCAGCTCCGGGAGTGGAAGGAATTAGACATGCATGAGTCTCTCTAGGCCACAAGAAAAAGGCAGCAGTTTAACATGGCACAAAGCATTCACAGGGGCTTCATTTCCCCAGGAGAAGTTCAGAGATGGAGCTTTAAAAGCACTGCCTCTTGTTTCTACCTCATATAGATTGCCCCAACTTTTGCAGCTTCCATCCAAGGGACTGAACTTAAAAATCCTAACTCTGGGAGCAGAGGGGACTGGTACATGCATCTCTCTAGACCGCAGGAAAAAGCAGCAGTAGAATATAGGTGCATAAGCCCTTCCAGGGGATTTAGCCCTCAGGAATAGTGCAGAGAAGGGGCTTTAAAAACACAGCCCAGCCGGGCTCAGTGGCTCAGCCTGTAATCCCGCGCCTTGGGAGGCTGAGGTGAGGGGACTGCCTGAGCCCGCGTGTTCTAGACCCGCCTGGGCAAGCGAGACCTCATCTCTACAATAAATCAAAAAACGAGCCGGGCGTGGTAGCACGCACCTGGTAGTTCCAGCTACTTGGAAGGCTGAGGCAGAAGGATCGCAGGAGCCCAGCAGGTCGAGGCTGCGGTGGCCGGGAGCGGCCACTGCACTCCAGTCTGGG
>CAUYQG010220792.1:0-10601 GCA_963574415.1 Tarsius wallacei
CTCTAGGTTTTCTAGTTTGTGGGTGTGTAGTTCTTCATAGGAGTCTCTGATTATCTTTTGTATTTCTGTGGTATCTGTTTTGATGTCTTCTTTTTTTATTTCTGATTATGTTTATTTGGCTCATCTCTCTTCTCTTCTTGCCTAGTCTAGTTAGTGGTCTATCAATTTTGTTTTGCTCTTCAAAGAACCAACTTTTTGTTATGTTGATATCTCATATTATTCTTTTGTTTACAATTTCATTTAGTTCTGCTCTCATCTTTGTTATTTTTTTCCTGCTTGCTTTGGGTTTCATTTGGTTTTTTGTTTTGTTTTGTTTTGTTTTTTAGTTCATTGAGATGAAACATTGGGTTGTTAATTTGTGATATTCGTATTCTTTTGATGTAGACATTTAACAGTATAAACTTCTTTTAGTGCTGCTTTTGCTGCATCCAAGATGTTTTCATATGTTGTGACTCCATTTTCATTCATTTCAAAAATTTTTTAAATTTTCATCTGAATTTTGTTGTTTACCTGAAATCACTCAGGAGTATGTTGTTTAATTTCCATGTATTTTTATCATTTTGAGTTCTTCCTTGATTTATAGTTTTATTCTGCTGTGATCCAAGAAGATACATGGTATGATTTTGATTTTTTTCAATATGTTAAGACTTGTATTGTGACCTAACATATGATCTATCTTGGAGAATGTTCCACAAGCTAATGAGAAGTATATGAATTCTGAAGTTATTGGGTAGAATGTTCTGCAAATCTGTTAGTTCCGTGTGATTTATAGCCCCATTTACATACAGTGTTTGCTTCTTGATTTTATTCCTACATAATCTGTCTAGTGTTGTCAGTGGAATGTTGAAGTCCTCCACTAATATTATATTGCTGCCTGTCTCTTTTTTATGCCTAGTAATATGTGTTTTTATGAACCTGGGTGCTCCAGTCTTAGGTTCATATATATTTAGGATTCTTCTATCCTCTTGCTGAATTGATCCCTTCATCATTAAATAATGACCTTGTCTTTTGTACTGTTTTTTATAAAGTCTGCTTTATCTGATATAAATATTACTGCTCCTGTTCACTTTTGTTTTCCATTGCATGGAATATCTTTTTCATCCTTTATCATCAGTCTATAAATGACTTTACCAGTAAGGTGAGTTCTTTGTATGCAAAATATAGTTGCTTCGTTTTTGTATCTATTCCACCAACATATATCTTTTAGGTGGAGTATTTAATCTATTTAAATTCAAGATTAATATTGATATGTGAGGTATTGTTCTTGTCATAATGTGAATTGTTTTCTAGTTGCTTCATAGATTTTTTTGTGTTTGTTTGTTTTGTGGATAGGTTGGATTCTGTTATGTTGCCATTTGACTTCTTACTCTTCCTTCTTTGTGCAATTGTTTTATAAGATCTTTAAGTTTTATACCTTCATGTGTTTTTATGATGGCATCAACCTTTTGTTTCCATGTTTAGAACTCCTTTGAGCATTTCTTGTAGAGTTAGTCTAGTGGTGACAAATTCCCTCAGTGTTTTCTTGTCTGGGAAAGATTTAATTTTTCCTTCATTTGCAAAGCTTATTCTTGTAGGATACAAAATTTGTGGTTGAGGTTTTTCTTTAAATACTTTGAAAATAGAATCCAAATCACTTCTGCCTTGTAAGATTTCTGCTAAGAAGTTTGCTATTAGTCTAATGGGGTTTCCTTTATACCGACTGGACTATTCATTTGGTGATTTTATAATTTTTCTTTCATATTAACCTTAGACATTCCAATGACCATATACCACAGTAAGTTCTTCCAAACAATGTATTTTCCTGGAGTACATTAGACTTCTTGTATCTAAATGTGTAAATTTATGGCTAGACTAGGGAAGTTTTACTCAGTTAATCCTTAAGTATGCTTTTCAAACTTTTTTTTTCTCCCTTGGGGATTTCCTTGATTTGTAGATTTGGTCATTTTATGTAATCCCACACTTCTTGAAAGCTTTGTTCATTCTCTTTTATTTATTTTTGTCTGTTGGTTTAATTTGAAAGACTAATCTTCAATTTCTGAGATTATTTCTTTTGCTTATTCTGGTCTATTGTTGAATCTTTTGACTGTATTTTGTAATTCTTTCAATGAATTTTTCTATTTTGTTTTTTTGTTTTTAAAAGATATGTAGGTCTTTGGTAAATGTATCTTTCATATACTGAATTGATTTTCTGACTTATTTCTATGGTTTTCAGATTTCTCTTGTATCTCATTGTGTTTCTTTAAAATCAGTATTTTAAATTTTTTATCTGGAGTTTTGAGCATTCCTTTTTGGTTAGGATCCATTGCTAGAGAGTTACTATGTTCTTTTGCAGGTGCCATAGCACCTTAATTTTTCATACTTCCAGTATTATTGCACTGATATATATTCAGACCTAAGATATTAGTCACTCCATCTAATTTTTGAATTTACTTTCATTGGGGCAGAACTTTTTTCTTGAGGATGTGGGTATATTGAGTAGGGTCATTTGACTTTGCGTCTGGGTGTGTTCATTAGCATATAGTCTATATGACTTTCTTGGTTATAGATAACCTTGGTGTGATGGTTCTCCAATGCTGTTTTAGTAGTAAGTACTGGTTGGGTGAGTGGGTTCATGCCTCCTGAGTGCCTGGGCTGGCATGGGCAATGATAGTAGCAGAGATCATGCAAAGCTTATACATTTCACAAATGCTGTGCACTTGTGTCAACAGATGTTGTGGTGGGCTGTGTGGTTTGACCTCCTGAAGAGCAGGTGACACATGCTGGTGACAATCAGCTGTGTTGGTGGCAGTAGAGTTTATGCTTGACCTTGGTTAATTAGGGGGAGTACTCAGGCGTCCCAGGCAATGGGTTGGGTGGTGGAACTCCCAGTGGTCCCAGTCCCACGCTTTGCCTCTGGGGTGGGGAGGACAAATCCAGGGCTAGGACAGGCAATCCTGCAGTGAGATCATCTAACAGAAGAAAAAAGCACAGGCTCTGAAGGGGGTTGATAGGCAATTCTCAGGTCCCTGGGTTTTCCAGGGAGGAGTGGAAAGATTGCTGCAGCAATGAGCCAGCACAGGGAAAGCAGGGCAGCTTGGGCTCCACACCCCATCAGGTGGTAGTAGAACCTGCTTCGTTCCCATGCTGTCTACCTGGCAGGGCTCCCTTCTGTGACCTGATGCTGTCTACAAGTTGGAACAGATTTTCTTCAGATTTTAAAACTGTCCCCAGGCCAAAAATCTTTCTGCCAGGGCCAAAAACCATGGTCCCAAGGACATACCCCTCCCAATCTAGTCCCAAGAAAAGAAGGCACTCAGCTCAAGTACCTGAAGTTGAAGCACATGCCACACTCACCTCTCAGTTCTGGCCATGGGAGCGCCTCTTCTTGAGATTGAGAATATATCACAAATCCCTATCTGAAGATTCTCCAAACCTGGGCCTGCCTCCCGTGGTGGCTGCCAGGGTCCCCCAGAGCCCACTGTGAGTTAGGATCAGAAACGGCCTCCTTCTACTGCTTCTGGGACCTGGGAGTGTGCACAGAGCCTTCTTAAAGCCTCCCAATGGCTCCCAAGTCAAACCCAGTGCTTGGTAAGGTCAAGGAGCTCCCCAATGGCCCGGCTTGTCTGGCTCCCTTGTAGGAATGTGTATCATGAAGACATCCTCTCTCCCTCTCACACACTGGGAATTCATTCCCAGTTTTTGCCAAATTCACTACAGGAGTATTTGCAGTTTCTTTCACTTTTAGGTTAATCTCCCCCACATTTCTTCTTAGATAAAATATGCCATGTGAATCTCTACACACTATTTTGCTATTTCCAAGTGGATGAGGCACATTAACTAAGCCTCTAACCCACCATCTTGAAAAAAAATGAATTTTTTTTTCTTTTTTCTTTTTTTTTTCTTTTTTTGGAGTCTTATTCTGTCACCCAGGCTGGAGTGCAGTGGAATGCTCACGGCCACTGCAGGCTTGACCTGCTGGGCTCAGGTGATCCTCTCACCTCAGCCTTCCAAGTAGCCAGAACTACAGGCACACTCCACCATGCCCAGCTAATTTTTTGATTTATTATAGAGATGAGGTCTCGCCAAGTTGCCCAAGCTGGTCTCAAACCCGTGGGTTCAGGCAATCCTCTCACCTTGGCCTCCCAAAGTGCTGGAATTATAGGCATGAGCCACCATGCCTGGCCACGGATTTTCTTAATAACATTTTCTTTTCTCTAGCTAACATTATTTTAAGAATATAGTATGTAATACATATAATATGCAAAATATGTATTAATCAACTGTTTATGTTATCAGTAATGCATCCTGTCAACAGTCAGCTATTAGTAGTTTTTAAGGAGCCAAAAATTATATGCAAATTTTTTACTGCACAAGAGGTTGGCAGCTGAAAGAAGCTACTAATAGAAACCTAGAATAAACTTAGCTTATTTTTAGTTTAGTCTTTTTGCCTCAGCATAACCATTTTTACTTAGACTTTATCCCTGACACACTTTGAATCTAGTACAGGTTAGACATAGGTACAATAAATTTCCGTTAGGCAGGTTTTAGAAAGAGTCCAGACATTCTACTGTAGGCCAAACTGGCAGCCTACCCCACCCCCTTGGTAAATCTCCATCAAATGCAAAACAGGGACAGACCATAGAAATGATAATAAGACCACCTTTAGTCAAAGAACTTGTGAATTGAAAATGTCTGTGTGGTCTCTTGCAGGAAAAATCCCTCTGGGCCCAAATCTCCAAGCTAACTTAATCAGCTCTTTGTGGCCTAGGTGACACAGACCCCACCAGGGCAGCAATCATGTGACTAACTCATCCGTCAGCCTTCTGTCTATCACCTGACATCAGTACCTGTGCTTACCTGCCCCTTTGTGATGATGTGGGTTAAAAGGACTCAACCATGAGCAGCCATTTTGCCATTGCCTTGCTAAGGTATGGTGTGGCCATGTGCTCTTTGAGCCATGGCCAGGACATGTTTTAAACTTTGGACCCCTCTCCTATCTTGGAGAGGTGAAGCGCCTCTTTTTCTATCTCTCCAGTTTACTTTCTAAATAAACTGTACTTTCTAATCTAACTTCAGTGAACTTCTTTACATCTTTCATGCAGCACTGGAACACACACCAGACACCCCACATCCCCAGTGGGCCTGACCTAACATTCTAGAGGCCCAACTGGGAGTGTGACCCTAACGGCACCCCAGCCCACATGTTGTTCAAGGGTCAATTGCATCATAACATTGCATTATTGGCAATAACAATAGCCCACATTTATAAATCCCTTCTTATTTGTCAGGAACTATAGATATTGTCTCTGTTCAAATTCCTTCAATGGCTTCCCTTTAGCTCAGAGTAAAATCCAGGTTGTACACTGTGGCCTTCTAGGCTATATGAACAGGCCCCTCCCTGGCCTACTTCTGAACCATCACCAACCACTTTGCATTCACTTACTGAAACCCGCTACGCTGGTCCCTTTGTTATTTGTTGAATACCCAGTGCATGCAGTCCCAACTTGGAGACTAATAAATTGCCATAGAGGATTCTTCAAAAATCCAGTGGGCCCAACCTTCACCTCTGTCAGGCCTGTGCTCAGGAAACACCTCCTCACAGAGGCCTTCCCTGACCACCCTACCATAGCATCTTCTACAACATAGATTGGTAACTTTTTAATGTAAAGTGTCAGGCTTTGCAAAACATAAGGCTCTTTTGCAAGAACTCAATTCTGTTGTTACAGCTCAAAGGCATGAAGATAACACATAAATTGATGAGTGAACATAGCTATGGCCCAATAAAACTTTACCTGTGGATACTGAAATTTCTACTTCACATAATTCTACACACTTTTTATGTGTAATTAAACATTACTCCTTATATTTTTTATACCCTTGATATAATATAAAAATTATTCTTAGTTTCCAGGCAATGACCCACAGGTCATGATTGGCTGTCTCCTGCCATATAATTCTCTATCACTTAATCTCCTTTATTATTTTTCCATGGTATACATCATTGGCTGACATACACTTATTTGTTGTTTATTTTCTGTCTCCCTGCAACAAAATTTAAGTCTCTTGTTTTGCTCAGTACTGTATCCTCTACATCTAGAACTGCACTTGATAAGAAATATGTATTCAAAGGGATTTCTGAATAAATAAGTGAATGCAAAGCTTACTTTCCACACACTAATTTTAATCAATTTTTAAAGTATCTTACAGTAAATTGATTCCTGTATCTAGCACTTTAACACAGGTGTAATACATGCAACCACGGTCATAATTTGGATATGGAACAGTTTCATCACCCAGCATACCTCCCTCAAAACATACCTTATGTTCACACCCTTCCCCACCCCTAACCCCTAGCACCAGCATCCACTGATCTATTCTCTTCCCTATAATTTTGCCTTTCCTGAATGTTAATTAGGTAGATTTACACCTATATAATTGTTGAGACTGACTTCTTCATCTCATACAATGCCTCTGAGACTATCAAAGTCCTTGTGTATATACATAGTTCCTTGCCTTTTTGCACTAATTAGTTTTCCATCATAAGTAGTACCACAGTTAGGTACTACTACAACTACAGTTGTTGGTGGGCATGTGGGTTGATTCCACTTTTTGCTATTACACATAAAATACTATGAGCACTTGTACTTTGTTGGTGGGAACATAAGTTTTCATTTCCCTGAAAATAAAAACCCAGGGGTGTAAGTGCTGGGTTATATGGTTATTATAATTTTTATTTAAAGTCAAAATGTTTTCCAGAGTGATATACCATCTTTCATTTTCATCAATAATGTATGGAAAAGTCAGTTTCTTCACATCCTTGTCAACACTTGGTATTGTGTGCATATAGGTACATATATACATATAATCAATTTTAGTAGACATGAGGTAGTATTTCACTGTGGTTTTAATTTGCAGTTATGGCTAATGGTGTTGAACTTGTCATGTGCTTATTTACTAAAGTATTTGTTCAAATAATTCGTCAATTTTTAATGTGTTATTTGTTTTCTTTCTTTGGGTTTTGAGAGTTCTTCATACACTCTGAATACAAGTCCTATGTTGGAGATGTAAACTAGAAACACTTTCTTCAGTTTCTAGCTTGTCTTTTGACTCATTTAACAGTATGTTTATCAAGTAAAACTTTTAAATTCTGATGTAGTGGACTAAGAACAAATAGGCAAAGAAACAAATAAAAAGCACAATCCCATTCACAACAGCCAGAAACAAAAAGAAATACTTTGGCATCTTCCTAACCAAATAACTGAAAGACCTTTACAATGAAAACTACAAAACACTGCTCAAAGAAATCAAAGATAACACAAACAAATGGAAATACATTCCATTGTCATGGATTGGAAGAATCAACATTGTTGAGATGGCCGTCCTTCCAAAGGCAATCTGCAGATTTGACACAATACCCATTAAATTACCAACATCATTTTTCTCAGACCTGGAATCAGCAATACAGAAATTCATATAGAAACATAAATAACCATGAATAGCCAAAACAATCTTCCGTTTGCTGAAACAAAGCAGGAGGTACCAAACTTCCAGACTTTAAAGTTTATTATAAGGCTACAATAGTAAAAACAGCCTGGTACTGGTACAAGTAGGCATATAGACCAATGGAACAGGATAGAGATGTCAGAAGCAAAACCTCAATCTCTCAACCAACATATCTTTGACTAAACCTCCACCAACAACCACTGGGGAGAGGAGAACTCATTCAGTAAATAGTGCTGGGAGAACTTATTCAGTAAATAGTGCTGACCACATGCAGAAGATTGAAACAGGACCACCTATCACCATGCACAAAAATCAACTCCAAATGGATCAAAGACTGAAATGTAAAACCTCAAAGTATAAGAACCTTAGAAAATTCAGGAGACACACTTATGGAAATTGGAATTGGCAACCAACTTCTGATCAAAACCCATGTCATAAGAGATAAGATAGACAAGTGGGACCTTATCAAACTGAAAAGCTTCTGCAAAGCAAAGAACCCATCAAGAGAGTGGAGAGACAGCCCATAGACAGAAAAAATATTTGCCAGCTGTATATCTGACAAAGACCTAACATCTCGGATCTACAAGGGACTCAAACATGCCAAAAATAGAAAAACAGACAGCCCTATTAAAAAGTGGGCAAAAACATTAATAGACACTTCTCAAAGAAGACATATGAGCAGTCAACAGATACAAAAATGCTCAGCCTCACTAATCATCAAAGAAATGCAAATTAAAACCATACTGAAATACCAGCTAACTCCAGTCAGGATGGCCATCATCAATAATTCAAAAAACAACAGATGATGGAGAGGATGTGGGGAAAGGGAATACTTCTACACTGTGGGTGAGAGTGTAAACTAGTACAACCTCTATGGAAAACAGTGTGGCAAGCTAATTTATTTTTTGTAGAGATGGAGTCTTGCCATGTTGTCCAGATTGGACTTGAACTTCCGGCCTTATTTGATTCTCACGCCTCAGCCTCCCAAACGCTGGGATTACAGATGTGAGCTACCTCACACTGCTGCCATATCCCTCTTTCATCCTCTGACTCTCTTTTTTTTTTTTTTTTTTGAGTTGGAGTCTCACTCCGTTGCCCAGACTGGAGTGCAGTGGCCGCTCCCGGCCACCGCAGCCTCGACCTGCTGGGCTCCGGCGATCCTTCCGCCTCAGCCTTCCAAATAGCTGGAACTACAGGCGTGCACTACCACGCCCGGCTAATTTTTTGATTTATTGTAGAGATGAGGTCTCACCAAGTTACCCAGGAGGGTCTCGAACCCGCGGGCTCAGGCAATCCACTCACCTCAGCCTCCCAAGGTGCGGGATTATAGGCTGAACCACCGAGCTCGGCTCCTCTGAATCTCTTACTGTGACATGGGGAGGAAGCCAGTGGAAAATGAAGGGGCACTCTCTAATATTATCTCACATGTCATCTTGACATACAAATATTAGTGATGGTGACAATAAAATGATAGCAAGAACCCCAGATAGAGCATTTCATTGGACAAGGTGCTCCACAAACAAACAAAAAAAGGTGCTGCCTTTCTATCTGTTCTGTGAATCCCAGAGGTCTATCCTATTACTATCTGTTCCTTTTTTTGTTCTCTCTTGCAAAATTTTTGCAGCCTCTGCTCTTCTTCTATATCACACTGCAACTTCAGAATTTTCCCTAAGCATCTCTGAAGAATCATAGGCAGTGCAGCTCTGGAGGTGGACTAAGATGGGGAATAGAGGAACTCCTTGAAACTTCAGGGTGAAGGAGTATGGGGACAGCTGGTATTGGGTAGGTGGTTTACACTCAGACGAGGAAAGCCAAGGAATCTCTTCCTGCTGGGTTTCTCCTCATGGTGTTCAAAGAAAGACACTTGCTTGAGTCACAACTTTGAAAGCTTCCAGGGCAATTACCCTAAGGTTTTGAGAATGTAGAAAATGTCACCATTATTTGGAACATGCACAGGAGCACGTACCTACTCTCTTCATGCCCCACCCTTCCCGATTCCACTGTTGTTTCCAGGCTCCTCCTCCTTCCTACACGTCCTATAAAGCCTCTAATGTCCTGGGCCCATTTCTGCTGCTGTTCTCCCATCAGCTGCTCCAGAACCTGAACCATGGTGCCCAGGATCTTAGGTAATGAAATCTCAGCCCAAGGCTAAACCTAAGTGTTATTTCATCCTAATGTACCTCTGAACCTCAAACGTAATTCTCTCTTCCCTATACAATTCTTGGCTTCTTAACATGTAATCACCCTATGTCATCTCTGACTGCATTGCAAGCTCTCTCTTCACTTGCAAGCTTCAGAGCCTTCCCTGCATTTCCTCACCAGCCATGCTGAGTCCCAGTGGTTCACACCCAGAGTCAGTCTCAAATCCACTGTGAGCTGTTACCAGCAAGCAAAGAAGCTCAGTGGCACCATCTTGTGCCCCATGGTCATGACCAGGTCATAAGCTCAGCGTCACTCTCCTTCCCCTTCTGCTTTTTTGGCTGCTGTTTTCATTTTTGAATTCATTCCTGAGCTCAAACTCAAGGGTCACAGGTGGGAACTGATATATTGAGGAGGGGGCAAAGAGGAGGGAGGAGACAGTCCTGTGGATGGGGACAGGGGCTCCCCGAGGCCCCAGGCTGGTTTTTGGAGCCCATTTAACTCTGACTTTTCTAGATACTGGACTGTGGCTGTGCCAGCTGACACTCAGTGTGAGGACCAGCTCTACAACCCCTTGAGGCTGTGATGATGGGGTCATCCTGCCCTTGAAGTTGAAGTTGGCTCTATTTGCACCTTCCAGCCCTGTTTCCAGCACTGCTTCCCAGAGTCATCGGACTCTCAGGACAGGCCGTTGGGAGGCTGATGGTCTCAGGCATGAAGTTTAACTGCATCAGAAATGTGCCCAAGAAAGGCCAGTATAGGTTCAGGGAGGAGGAAGCAGTGGGCAGAGTTTTGTTATCTACGTATCATCAAGATGAGCAATGCTGTTAATGCTGTGTCACAGACTTCTTTTGGGGGTAACCATGTCTCTCTCACGCTCCCTCTCCTCTCTTCTCCCATTTCCCCCCCCCCTTCCTTCTCCTCCTTTCTCTCTCAAGCTGAAGAAAGAATTGTATAGGGAAGAGAGAATTACGTTTGAG
>CAUYQG010220793.1:0-10972 GCA_963574415.1 Tarsius wallacei
AAAAATTAGCCAGGCAGGGTGGCGCACACCTATAGTCCCAGCTACTCAGGAGGCTAAGGCAAGAGAGGATTGCTTAAACCCAGGAGGTCTAGGCTGTGGTAAGCCGTGATTATGCCACTGCACTCCAGCCTGGGCAACAGAGTGAGATCCTGACTCGAAAACTAACTAAATAATAAATAAAAATAAGAAAAAAAGAAAAGGGTCCCAGGCCTTTGGTGTATGGGTTGCAGATTAAGGGCCACGGCCTTTCCCCTAGAGCGGGTCCCACAGGAAGCTCATTCATACACAGAGCCTCTATCTGACCACATCGTGTTTAGAAAAGGGGGCTCTCAACTTCCAGCAGCCCGTCCTTTTCCCATATGAATGTCAAGAGGGTCCCTGCTCTCTAATGATCTCAGAAATGGCTTTGGGGCAAAGCTGGGTTCACAGGTCCTAGAGACACTGGATGGGGTGCCTGTTCTGGGTGCGATGCAGGGACTCAACAGCTTGGGTCACTGATGAGTCCATCTCACGTAGCTTACAATGCAGCCCCTTACAGGGGGCACTGTGCCTGGGCAGGGAGGGGACTCTTTCCCTCTCCAGGCTTTTGCTCTGTTTGAATCATGACTGTTCAGAGAGCACAAAGACGTCTGGTGACAGCATTAAATTGCAGCACCCACATTAACGATGCTGGAGTTAGGGCTGGGCTTGAATCCCTGCTCTGAGAATCAGCAGTGTGTAAGCCTTAGGACAGTTACGCGACAGACATCTCCAGGCCTGTTTCCTTATCAGTAAAAAGTGGGCCTCACTGTCCGTCTGACTAGACTACCGAGCGGATTCGTAGTGATGCGCAGGAAGGCTGAGCTCCCATAAGTACTCGAGAAGTATTACCAGCTGTAATGATCAGGACAGGATCCCTAACTGTTGACTTACCTCCAGAGCCTAGGGGTCCATTCACTCAATGGTCGATTCATGAATGGATATGTAGCGGGCATTCTGCTAGGTACGGGCATTCTGCTAGGTGGTGCACACCTATAGTGTGGATGCTTCAGTGTGACAACAGTGGTGATGACGGACCAGTGAAGAACATGGCCTTAGGGGTTTGAGGGAGCTGGGTTCCACTAACTATGTGAACTTGGGCGTGTAACTTAATACACGTGTTGTTTCCATTTCCTTGAGCAAAATGGCGTCAGCAAGAGGGTCAACCTCACAAGATTGTTATGGGATTTTTATTTTTTTTTTAGTCAGTCACCCAGGCCAGAGTGCAGTGGCATGCTCACGGCCACCGCAGCCTCAACCTGCTTGGCTCTGGCAATCCTTCCGCCTCAGCCTTCCAAATAGCCAGAACTATAGACGTGCACTACCACACCCGGCTAATTTTTTTGATTTACTGTAGAGATGAGGTCTCAGCAAGTTGCCCAGGCTGGTCTCGAACCCCTTAGCTCAAGCAATCCCCTTGCCTCGGCCTCCCAAAGTGCTGGGATTACAGTCTTGAGCCACCATACCAGGCCTTTTTTTCCCTTTTTTTCTCCTAGGCTCTGGTGATCCTTCTATCTCAGCCTCCTGAGGAACTGGGACTGCAGGTGTATGCCACCACATCTAGCTAATTTTTTGATATTTTTTTTGGAGAGATGAGGTTTTGTTATGTTGTCTAGGCTGGTCTCGAACTCCCAGGCTCAAGCAATCCTCTCACCTCGGCCTCCTAAAGTGCTGGGATTACAGGTGTGAGCCACCACACCCTGCCTGTTGTGGGATTTAAATGAGATGGTCCCTGGTAAATGCTTTGTACAGTACCCAACACAGAATAAGCCCTCAATACTGTTATCATTATTGTTATCATCATGCATCACCTTCAAGGAAGTTTATTGAAGAGGCCTGTGTCTGGCAGTGCAACTCAAGCAGGTTGGCTCAATGTCATGGGGTCAATGTCAGGGAGGCACTTTCAGCTTAGTAACTACAGAGCTGATTTCGTGAGGCTGGTTCCTTCATCTGGCTTTTCAGAGTCCCCACTGGACAGTAGGGCTTCCCTGCCCAAGCTGCTGCCTCAAAGCACACACACCAAGCCAGGTCGTTGTGGAAGGCGAGGGTTGCGGGTCTCCCAGTTCGAAGGCTCCAAGCAGGGACCATGGATCATCTCATTTAAATCCCACAACAGCCTCAGGAGGCAGACATTATTGCCACCGCCACATGGTTCCTCGGATTCTGCTGGCCGACTGGGCACTTTTCAGGACCAGAAGTGAAACAGCTATGTGTTAATTGCCTATAAGTCTCACCTTGTCAGTCAGGCTGCTGTCACAGGCCGGGTGTGCCAGGAGCAGCCGCACCAGGTCGGCGTTGCCGTGGCGACAGGCCAGCATGAGGGCCGAGGATCCGTCGTGGTCCTGCAGGTTGACATCCGCCTGGCAGCTCAGCAGCGCTTGCACCATGTCCTGCCTGTCGTGGCTGACTCCCAGCATGAGCGCGGTCTGGCCTCCCTGCACGCGGGGCCACAGGGACGTGGTGAGCTTGGTGCCAGTGGGGAGGGGCCCCCCTCCAGCCTGGGTGGGCTCGGCAGAGACTTCTCGAGAAAATGACCCCTGATCTGCATCACCTGCCCTTGGTATGGGACACAACCTTTTCAGCCCGGCAAACGTCTACCCTCCCAAGACACTCGTCAAATGCGACATCCTCTTGAAAGCCTTCCCTGACTCCCCAGTCACGGGACTCACACACACAGCACTTACCGCTTGGTATAGCAACTTGTCACTCTCTCTCTTTCTCATGGACTGTGACATTGTGGATGGCCTAAGCTGCTTGTGTCCCTGTCTCCCCAGTGCCCAGCACCAAGTACATGCTGATAAATGTTGAATGATGGAACAGATGAAGGTTGAATGGAGGTTGAATGCCCCAGTCCCACTTTCTCCGGGAAGACTTGGTGTGTTCAACGCCTCTGGCGTTTTCAGGCTAGTGATACCCAGAACCCTCTTGTCTCGGCACGATCTCTGTTTGCACGTCCCATGGTCAGTTCTAATCTACAGCCACTGAACAGTGGTTGACATTCCTGTCATCATCGGTGGGCATAGCAATGGATTGGAGTCAGCAACACCTAAGTGCCAGTTCTGCTGTTTTCTAGCGGGCAACTCTGGTCATGCCATTTGTCTTCCCTAAATCTTGATTTTTCTTTTCTTTAAAAATTAATGTAATAATTATTTGTCCTGTGCACCTCTCAGGGCTTTTGTGGGAATCAAATGAGATAAAGGATGTAAATATAATAAAGTATGAGGGTAATTTTATTCTGATTACAAATGGACCATCACTTCTCATTTCTCACAGACGTTCTTGTAGATACTAATGTGTTCCTACAGTCCTCTCAGCCGACTTTATTATATTTTGCCCTCATGGTTCTCCTGGGTCCCAGGCAGTTCTCTCTGATGAGACAAGTTGCAGGAATAAGACAAGGATTGTGTTTTCTCTCCCTTTGTCTCCCCCGAGGCTCTGAATGCACTATCGTACACGTAAAAAGTGCTGAGCACATGTTTGCTGACATGTTGACCGATTAAAGCTCCAACCTGTGGTCATGGGTGGCTTCTGCCTCTGTGCTCAGAATGCTGGAGCTTAGAAAAAAGAAAGGGGGTTTGGAATCAGAAAAATCCTGGCTCTGCCACTTATTACCTATGTGACTGTGGTCAAGTTAAGTTCTCGGCGACTCTTTCTGACTTGGTGAAATACGAATGCTGGACAGTGTCACCTGCCTTCTGGGATTGTGGTGGAACCCAAGTACTTAGCCAGTGCTAGTCAAATGTCAACTACGATGATCACTATGAGGGCAGAGACAACACGTGACAGATGCTCAGAACGTGGGCCTGTGTGATTAGATGTCCTGGCTCCCATTTCTCTGGAACACAGGCAGATCTTTCCAGAGGAGCCTGTTTGCTTTTTTTTGGTTTGTTTTTACTCAGCCCTGAGGTAATGGTTGTTTACTGGACTAACAGACCATGAGGTTTCCATCCAGACCCCTCCCTCAACTGTTATCAAAACCAGATGACATATGTAGATGGTCCTCTGCCTGACACAGAACTCCTTCCTTCCTCACACTCCCCCATGTCCAGTTTAATACAATTGACTTCTATGATGTTTACAGAGCGCTACTATATGCCAGGCACTGCACTGACCCTGGAGACACAGAGAGAGTAAGTCGCTTGCCCCCAACCCTTCTCCTCCACCTCTTCTCATGTGTGGAGGCCCCAGGGGGAGCCAAGGAAAACAACTGCAGCGAGGATTCTCATTCCTCTCTCAGGGGCGGGGAGAGTCCCTCAGCCTCCTAAAACATTTGTTTCTTCTCTGTAAAAAGAAGAGGCTGGATTTTGATCCGCTTGCAAGCATCCCATCTTACAAGTGGGCCCATTTGGGAAAAAGTTATTTATGGGAAACATATTATTTAAAATGAAAATAGGTGTATTGAATCTTATGGAAGAGGAGTTGTAGGTGGTTGGAAACACTTTGAAAACTGGAAAGTAATCTACAGATATGTTTCCTGCCATCACTAAGTTGCTTCTAGATGAAGTATGCAAAGTGGCTTTGGCTACTACCTACAGTCACTTTGGGGAGTCAGTTCTCCATAAGTCCCTTGCTTTTCTGCATGTCTTGTCAGTAAAGTACACAAGAATTTGCCCTTTTGTTCTAGACTATCTTTTTAAGGACGTTTATATAGTGAATAGCCTTGGAAGACAGAGAAAGTGCCCCCTTCTGAAAAAAGAGTGGGCTTGCTTACTGTCCATGATGAAAGACCAGGTTCCCTGCGCTCAGGGTCCCTCTCCTATAACACAACCTGCTCCATGTTCAGGCATCAGGCCTTCCTCATACTGCCCTGTAGGAACTGGGAATTGGGCCAAGTTGATACTGCGGCTACTGCTACAGCTGTTGGTGTTATATTGTCCTTTGTCTCTGGTACAGAAGTCTTGTGTATTCTGCCAGCATTCACAAAACTGTAGCAGGCTACCTTGTTAACTTTCACACAGGATAAAATCTCAGACTCTTCACCTTCTTGACAGTTACACTACCATCTATGAGCCTTCTAGGGGGAAATGTACCCTATTCTTTCCTGTGCATCAAAAAATGGGTAAATGACCTTTTGAGGAGTCCCCATTGTTCCATGTAGAGCCGTGTCTAACTCAAAGTCCTACAGGGTAAGGTCCACACTCCCATCCCGTGTTCTCAAGTAGAGAAGCCCAGAAGCTGCACAGAGACATTTCAGCCCTGAGTGGCCTTGTGTACCTCTGCCATCGTAAGATCTTTTGGGGCATGAACCACATTCAGCTTCTACTTAATCACTCTATGAAAGATTCAGGGTATCCAGTTTTGACTCAGTTTAAAAAAATTGTTAGACCTGTCTAGAGTAACAAATGGGTTACTTTGGTAGAGCACGCGTTTCCTGACACCAGAGGTCATGGAGTTGGAGACCACTATGAGGAAGCTGGAGACCACAGTAGGATTTTGCAAAAGAAAAGGGATGACAGAGGCGATAACTTCTTTAAACGACTGGCCCACCTAGGTAGACCTAGGCAACTGTAAGGGCTCTTTTGACCCTTACAAAGGTGGCCCAGTGAATTAGTGAAGTGCACGTGTTCTGACTCCTTGGCTGCTACCTTTGTGTAGGGCTCCACTGGTTCTTGGCAGCACTGCTTTCCCCAGCCTGGCCCATGGCACTGCTCCCTGGGGCATGATTTGGGTGCCCAGAACAATGTCACTCTCATTGATTGGTGGGGAGGTAAGAAAGACTGGGGTGTTCTGAGACCCAGTAATTTCAAGGACTGAGAAGGCACGCCAAGTGGAGTAATCACCCTCAGACTCTATAATAACTCTCCGGGCTCAGCTAGGGCCTGAGGAGTGGGCATGCTCCTAACTCTGGGGACTGACCAGCAAATGCTTCTGTCTGCTCTGGCTATCCACACCTTCTCTCCATCAGGCTGGGGGCTTATGAACTTGTTAAGAGGCTTTGGGGGAGAGAAGGATGACAGAGGTGATAACTTTCTTATAAAGGACTGGCCCTCCAAAGAGCATCCTGCCTCATTAGGTGCCCATGGGTCATGATCAAGGTGGGTCATGTACACATGCTTTTCTGGAGCAGCCAACCAGCAAATGCCTTCTCAAGATGCTAACTTTGGGAATGTAGACTTGAAAGTTCAAGTCCAGATGGAATATTCCCTGTTTCAGACTGGGACCTGGATTAGAAGCTCACGGACCTCTGTCTCAGCCTGTCTGGGTGTCAGGAGCCTATAAAAAACCCCAAATATTCAGATTTGGCTGGATGCTACTTGGAGGTGCCAGCCTTCTTGAGTTAAAACTACATGAAGCTGCATGGAATTTCTCAGTCCACTGGCAGAATAAAGCTGGGAGGTGCCCTCACACTTATTAAAGAGGAGATTACATTCACACCACCCACCTGAGTAGCTTGGATGTTCACATTTCCTTCTCGTAGGAGCTTCCAGACAACAGCCATGTCTTCGTCGGTCTCTGCAGAAGCCAAGGGAGTGATCATCACGGCAGTATAGCCAGCTTTGTTCTGATGGTCCACGTTGCAGACGCCTGCAAGAGGAAGGGGTGCTGGAATGGCTCTGAGAGGCAGGGGCCAGATGACATCTTAGTCAGTTCCACAGGATGCTGCCTGCTGGCTAAGAGGCCATGGAACAGAGCAATCCTTTCCACAGATGGAACCAGTGGTTTCCAGCTTTAGCAGCCTTTAAAAGTGGCTACTTTTCTTTACAAGTTTTCTGAAGATAACCCAGCAAGGGAAGACTCCAAGAGAGCCACGGGGGCTGATGGCCGTGACTTCATTTCCTAAGCCAGAGCACAAGATGTTACTCTCATTTTACAGATGAGGACACTGAGGGTCGGAGTAATTATATAAACCTCTCAAGTGAACGTGGAGTGGGACCAGGACTCAGGTCTGTCTGGTTCTAGGGTCCATCACGTCACCCACAGCTGTGCATTTTAGGTTTCACTCTCACGAAGTCATCATGTTTGTGTGTAACTCAGATGGACAGCTGTGTTTGCGGAGCCTTTCCAAGGGCCTAGGGATCTGCTGTGCAATGTACCAGGGGCATGAAAAACACCACAGGCACAGAAACAAAGAACCGAGTATCACATGTTCTCACTCATAAGCGGACCTTGAACAATGATCGGAATACTATAAGAAAAGGATTGGCAGTAGCGGGAAACTGCTGGGAGGGGAGCGGGGAAGCAGGATTGGCAGTAGTGGGCATCTGCCTGGGGAAGGGGGGGCACACCTCATCAACAAGGGTACCTGCATCATGAACATTTGTATACTTAACCCTGAATTGTACCCCACATCTTTAAAATAAAATTTAAAAAAATTAAAGGAAAAATAAAAGAAAGAAAAACACCACAGGATAAACACCAGAAATCTTCTAGAAGCAACTTGGAAAATGAAGGGAGGAAAAACTTCAAAATTTTTATATTAAATCAATTAAAGCTGGGTGTGGTGGCTCACGCCTGCAATCTGAATGCTGTGGGAGGCTGAGGTGAAAGGATTGCTTAAAGCCAGGAGTTTGACAACAGTCTGGGCAACAAAGTGAGACCCCCATCTATACAAAACATTAAAAGAAAAAGCCAGGTGTGGTGGTGCATGCCTGTAGTCCCAGCTACTTGGGAGGCTGAGGCAAAAGGATCACTTGAGCTCAGGCGTTCAAGGTTGCGGTAAGCCGTGATGGTGCCACTGCACTCCAGCCTGGGCAACAGAGTGAGACTCCAACTCAAACACAAAAACAGCAATTAAGATGATACATCTCACAATACACTGAAAAACTGGCATACACACACAGTATATATTGCTTATTTCTTCAAGAAAAAAAGGCATTTTTTTTTGTTTTTTAGTTGGAGTCTCACTCCGCCACCCAGGCTGGAGTGCAGTGGCCCGCTCACGGCCACCCCAGCTTTGACCTGCTGGGCTCAGGCGATCCTTCCACCTCAGCCTTCCAAGTAGCCGGAACTATAGGCATGTGCTACCACGCCCAGCTAATTTTTGCTTTATTGTAGAGATGAGGTCTTGCCAAGCTGCCCGGGCTGGTCTCGAACCCGTGAGCTCAGGCAATCCCCTCACCTCGGCCTCAAAGTGCTGGGATTACAGGCTTGAGCCACCGTGGCACCTGGCCAAAAATGGCATGTTTTTAAGATGAAGTAATAAACAAGATTTCTACAGGAATCCCTGCATCGTAGCTCTGGGACTATGCATTCATACCCCTTTCCACCAAAGAGACAGGGAGGGGATAATTAGACACAGACTGAGCTCTGTTATGCAAATGATCCCCCCTCTCAAGGGTGATATTGCATGGAAAACCAGCATCTGTATTGCTCATCTGAAAAATCCATGTGGCTTTCTTGGGCAATAATAAAACTATCTCAGGAAATCAAGTCCCTTAGCTTTTCTTAGCATTTCCTTCTCTGTAAAATGGGGATAATAACAGAACCTACCTCTTAGGATTATTGTGAAATTTACTGAGTTAATATATTTAAAGCACTTAGAACAGCCCCCATACACGATAAACACTCAGTAAGAGTTAACTGTTATTACCGTTATTGTATGGAATGGTATTCTTGTAGGATTAGGTATTCATTGTAACCAATCTGGTATATGAAAAAAATGTCAGTTAGGGCTACTTATGAAATTTGTGCAAGAGGAAAAAAAACCAATGTTTGATATCCTCTCCTTGCCAGAATTTTTCAGTTTTTCAGAATGTGCCATAGTAATACCAGTATGCCGGTGGATGCAGAAAATCAATCTGGCGCATCCCAGCTCACTGCAGCCTTGACCTCTTGGGCTCAGGTATCCTTCCGCTTCAGCCTTCTGAGTAGCTGGTAATACGGGCACACACCACCATGCCCAGCTAATTTTTAAAATTGCAGAGACAAGGTTTTGTTATGTTGTCCAGACTGGCCTCGAACTCCTGGGCTCAAGCAATCCTCTTGCCTTGGCCTCCCAAAGTGCTGGGATTACAGGCATGAGTCGCTGTACCTGGTCTGCCTGTTTCTCTCCCTTTTTCTCTCTCTCTCTCATTTTTCTCTCTGTCTCTCTGCTGCTCTCTCTCTCATTCTCTGTCTCAGTCCCTCTCCCTCTCCTGGATTATTTTTCTCAGTCGACACACACGATGCTCATATCTCTTCTCTCCCCAAACAAAAATTCTTTGTGGGTTCTTGGGCTGCCTTCAGCCATGACGCTCCATCACTGCTTTCCCCACCCCAAGCACCTTGCTCCTTCCGCCTCTGCAAACTGGTTTCCTGCCAGCATCCCCTGACACAGCTGTCTCCAGAGTCACCAGTGGCACCTCCCACCTCCATCTGCTGAGCCTGGGCACATCCTTCAGGGACCCTGCAGTATTTGGCTAAGTAGACAATCTTCACTCTTCTACTTCACTAGCTGTCATTCCCCATCAGCCCCTAACCTGCTATTTCTCCTGGTTCTTACAAGATTCCATCTGGGTTCCCTTCTCTGGCTCTCCCTCCCTCTCTCCCTCCCCACCCTGCCCTCTCCGTCTCCCTCTCCTTCTCTCTCAACCTGCAGGATAGCCAAGAGCACAAGACGCCTTCTCCCCCATCCTCTTCCCTTCTCCACCCCTCTCCATACTCCCCTCTAGGCCTCCATTGCCTGTGCCCCAATCGGCCCGTCCAAAGCTCTATTGCCCACTGATTTTGCATCTGGAATTCTCAACAGCCTTCCTGACATTCCCGCTGTAAACTCAGAATCTGCCCCAAGTCGAATGATCCCTTCTGCTTCCCCCACACTTATTCTTCAGCCCAGTCACTGGCGACTGCCAGAGACGCAAAGGTGAGCCAGATGAGTCCTCTACTGCCTAGGAGCTCATAGCTTGACCATCAGGGCCGAGTAGGATGATGGCCAGGGGCTTCTCAGTCATCCTGGCTGGACAGAGAGCCCTGGCTCCCCTCGTCCCTCACAGCCAGTCGGTCCCCACCTCCCCAGTGGCTTCTTCCCTCTTCCGTCACTACCATCCTCACGACCTCTCTTTGGACCCTTGCAGCCAGCCTCCTGCCTGCCCTGCCACCTCTTCCCCGGCCTCCTCCGCTAACCTCCTACCCCTGCCAAATTCCCCTTCTTAGAGAGCTCCCTGGTGCCAGCGCTCCCTATACAACACCCTGGCTCGTTCCGGGGTCTTCCCCACAGGGTCCCACGACTCAGTCTGGCACTCAAGCTCCCTGGGCTGTGGTTCCAGGTCACCTTCCCAACCTGAGTTCACAGCCCAGCCCGGCTGGAAGCTTTCTGGCCTCCAGGCACCTTTTCCTTTCTAACCTAAGTGGATTTTCCCTGCCTGGGACACTCTCAGCTTCAGGAGCCTCACCTGCTCCAGGGCACCCATCCTTCTCCCTGAACCAGACACGCTCTCACTTCTTCTGAGTCCCGAAGTCACGTGCTGTACCTCTCCCCCACAAGCCATCATCCTACTCGGCCCTGATGGTCAGGCTATAAGCTCCTAGGCAGCAGAGGACTCACCTGGCTCACCTTTGCGTCTCTGGCAGTCGCCAGTGTGAACTTCATGTGTCGTCAATAAATACCCAATGAAGGATAAATGAATCACTTGAGCCAAATTGGGCAAACAGAGCCATGACCTTTGTTTCAAAGAACTGTAACTTATAGTGACTGGGCATGGTAGCTTACTCCTGTAATCACAGTGATTTGGGAGGACAAGGTGGGACGAACGCTTGAGGCCAGGAGTTTGAGACCAGCCTGGGCAACATAGTGAGACACCTCCTCAACCCTCCTTTCCCCCATCTTTACAAAAAAAAAAAATTAGCCAGGCATGGTGGTACATATCTGTAGTCCTAGCTACTAAGAAGGCTGAGGCAGGAGGATCACTTGAGCCCAGGAGTTTGAGACCAACGTGGGCAACATAGTGAGACACCGCCCCACCCCTCGGCCCCAATCCCCTCCCTTTTCCCATCTTTATAAAAAATATTAGCCAGGCACAGTGGTGCATACTTGTAG
>CAUYQG010220797.1:0-10390 GCA_963574415.1 Tarsius wallacei
CAGAATGTGTAATTTGATAAAAATGAATGATATGGAAAGTAACAGTCATTTTACACTTATACTTGCATAAGTATAAGGACTTCTGAAAAAGAAATAACAGAGATTAAAAAACAAGGTAATAAAAAAAGATAATTCCTCTAGGGAATATCTTTGGTCTAGCATTCATACACAGACTGACATTTTCATCTCAAAAGGAGTCATCAGGAATAGGATATCTTTTAAAAATCCAGATTAGATAAGTGCAATAGCTAAAATAATATCTATTCAGAATTGCTAGTGTATTATGAAAATGTTTAATCTTCTGAGAATTTTAAAGTTATCAAATTATGTTGTATATTGCTTGTAGTTGTTTATATTAATCAACAAAATTAAGTGGACATATTTAAAAATAGGGGAAATGGCCGGGCTCGGTGTTTCCACTTGTAATCCCAGCACTTTGGGAGGCCGAGGCGAGTGGATTGCCTGAGCCTGCGGGTTCGAGACCAGCCCAGGCAACGTGGCAAGACTTCGTCTCTACATAAATGAAAAAAAATTAGCTGGGTGTGGTAGCGTGCACCTGTAGTCCCGGCTACTTGGAAGGCTGAGGGGGAAGGATCGCTGGAGCCCAGCAGGTTGACACTGGGGTGGCCGTGAGTGTGCCACTGCACCCCAGCCTGGGAGACAGAGTGAGTCTCCAACTCAAAAACAAGCAAACAAAGAAACAAAAAAATAAATAACAATAAGGGAAATCTGAATCAACACAAAGTAACCATAAAGGAGTTACACATTTAATCCTATAAGAAGAAGTTTCAATATCAAGAAAATATTGATACTGGATTATGGAGCTGATCCCCACACAGATAGTGTTTCAAATCAAACAATTTGTTTTTGGCTAATAGGTGATATTTTATGATTCACATTTACATTCCAAGAGAGTTTCCCTTTGCTTTCCAAGCACATGGGTCCAACGCTAACTCTCCATTTTCTTTTCTTAAGCTTAATTAAGTTTTGAAAGAAAGCAGGGAAGATGAACATATAGGAAGATGATGAACACCTATTTAGAAAAGTAGCACTGAAAATATTTCCATTTGTAATTGAGCAATATATACACTTTTAAATTTTATTTTAAAAATGTGGGGTACAATTCAGGATTAGGTATACAAGTGGACATTGCACAGGCAAAGTATGGGCCTCCCTTTGGTCCCCACTTTGACTGCTTGAAGATCAGGTCCCCTTATTGATGTTGTTTTCTGCCTCCCCCCAAACCCTGGCAGTATCCTGCTACTGCCAACCCCTTTCTTGTAGTATTATGGTAAATGTTCAGGGTCTGCTTATGAGTGAGAACATGTGACACTCAGTTCTTTGTTTCTGTGATAAATCACCAGGTATTATAGACTCTAAATCCATCCAAGTTTCTGCTAAGTCCCTGTGTTTGTCCTTTATGGCTGCATATATCCCATCATGCATGTGTACCACTTTTTTTATCCAGTCCAGTTCAATGGGCAGCAAGATTAGTTGATTTTTGCTATTGTGAATAGTGCTGTAATAAACAAGCATGTGCAGGTATCTTTTTTTTTTTTGACTTGGAGTCTTACTCCACTGCCCAGGTTGGATGCAGTGGCATGCTCATGGTCACCCCAACGTCAACCTGCTGGGCTGCGTTGATTCTTCCGTCTCAGGCTTCCAAGTAGCCGGAACAACAGGAGCGCGCTACCGCATCCAGCTAATTTTTTAAAATTTGTTGTACAGACGAGGCATTTTTTTTTTTTTTTAGAATTATTTGAGTCCCTCTGGGTATATTCCCAGAAGGGAAATCGCTGGCTCATATGGAAGGTCAATCTCTATTTCATTTAGAAATCGCCATACTGTTCTCCATAGAGGTTGAATTGAACAATATTAAATTACCAAAATTTATGCTATGTGCTTGTCAGACCTTTTTTTTCTTCTTTTTGAACACATAGGCAAACTACATTGCCAGTCTTCTTGTAGTTAAGCAGAACCATGTGACTGCGTTCTGGCCAATGTCACATGAGCAATCACAGGTGTGTGCTTTTCCAAAGCTGGTCTCTACTGGAACCTTCCACACCCTTTCTTTCTGCTCATAGGATGGCCCGATGCCGAAGACCTAGTGGAGGACTCCAGGGCCCTGCAGGGCTCCCAGGTGTCAAAAGATGGCTGACCCAAGATGGAAGTAGCCTGAATGCCTAAGTTGTTTCATGATGGAACTGCTCCAACAATATCACTCAAACTGGAACGTCTGCCCTGGATGTTGTGTGACGGAAAACAAATTATTACCACACTAAGCCACTGTGACATTGGGTTTGTTAGTTAACGGGGTTGGCCAATATAAAACCAGCAATTTCTTTTTACTGTCTTAAAATGTTTACAAGAATAAGTCAACTTTGGGAAGAAGCAAGAGATGTGTATCTCAAATGGAGTGAATGAAATGGGGAGACACACACACGCGTGCGGATGTTTGTTTAATGTAAAACTCCCAGTCTCATGGCTTTCTTTCTTTTGTGGCTGCTTATCAACTTTCAAAAGACTTTGCTTATAAAATGTGACAGAACTTGTTTTCTTGACACTGAAGTTAAATTGCAGCTATACCTTTGCACTCCTAAATCAGATGGCATTAGGTGTAAGAATAAGATCCCCTGTTGAATTATCTGATCAATTATTTTCAAAGAAGCAGTGTGGGCACTGGCACAGGATGATACTCCCCTGCCAAACTAATCACACAAAGAGATTTCATCTCTTCTCTCTTGAATTATATTTCTGGCCACAATCTTAGACCATCCAGAAAGTGGCATAGTGACCGCTTGATTCAATTAAAGCAAACATTCTAATAAAGTTCTCAAACATTCCAGCATCTGCCATCCCTACTTCTAACAATAGTGGCAGAACCCAGAGGCTAACAAGCTACCCACATGGTATCATGTCTCACAGCAAGTGATATCTGCTGTGTTTTTAATTTTTAACTACTTAATTCCTGAAATACGAGGTCCAACAATGAGGTTCGCAAACTATCCTAGAAAAGTGCTACGTACCTCATTGCTGAATATCACTATGGTCTTCAAAGTACTCCCACTGGGAAGCTGTGCATCACTACCAGCGCCTAGTCCACCCATCAAAGCAATTTGGGAGCTCTCTTTCTGGAATGGCCATCAGAACTGTTGTCATTATTGGTTGACTCCGACAACTAGGTTCACAAACTTGCCACCGTGTGCTTATGTTGGCAACACCGTACAAATAGCTGTATTGGAACACTCTCCCTCCTCACCTGATCTGGCCCCCAGTGACTTTTTTCTTTGCCTGAAGATAAAGGAAATATTAAAAGGAAGACATTTTGATGGCATTTGGGACCTCAAGGGTAATACCACGATGGTTCTGCTGGCCATTCCAGAAAGAGTTCCAAAATTGCTTTGACGGGTGAACTAAGCACTGGTGTGGGTGCATAACTTTCCAAGGGGAGGACTTCAAAGGTGACCGTAGTGTTATTTAGCAGTGAGGCAGGTGACACCTTTTCTAGGATGATTCGTGGACTTAATTGCTGGACCTCATATTTTGGGGTGGTCTAGGGAAATCCTCTTGTACTGAATGTTAGTGATTGGCCTCCAAGTCAGGGACTGGATCTATGTGATGAGTATGGCTCATCCGAAGAAGTGTAGGATAAGGTTGTTTAAATGCATAATTGGCTTTCTTATAGCAAAGCCAGAACTCCTTGGTAAAATGTTTTTGTGACAAGACTCCCTGAATCTATCAGGGCAGCTTTCACTGAGGGAAGATTCTGGGTGACATGGATAGCTCCTAGATGGGCAGTGTGTGCAGCTGTGGTGGTCTTTTAGTCTTGGTGGGTGGGCCTCCTTACTGGACAGTTTGGAGCATAAAAGAATGCTGGTCTGACCACTGTTAGCCTTTTGTGAAAATACATCATTTCACTACTTAATTGGGGGCTTCCACAGAGGTCTTGAAACAGAGGTGGCTGTGATCCAATTGGAAGTTGAGCTGTATCTCCTTTTTTCTCTTTTTTAAATCCCTAAGCTGTTTTCTTTAAAATATGCTTGTGTATATACAAGACGCCTCCCATTTCACAATAATCATACCTTCATATTGTCACTTTATTATATCTTCACCTTGTTGAGAAGATTATAATTCCCTTAGAGTTACAGGTATTGTATATATTTCTTTATTAATGCTTTAGGACCTTGCAAAAGTTTGGTGATCAGTATACATTCTGATTTTGGAACAAAGATAGCAGAAATAATATAAAAGGTTCCAATTTGAAAGAAATAAAGAATTTGAAGAAAAATTAATAATTAAAGTTAAATAATATTGTGAGATAGTCTTTGAAATGCCATCTATTTTGTGTTAATTTAATACACTGTTTAAAAAAGAGACTGAATATATTTCACCAGAGCTTAAAGAGAATGAGGCTAGGTATTTGGTAGGTTGACAGCAAATGATGTATTCTCTAAGTGTGGTGTTCTTTTAATTTCTTCTCTTCTGACTGAGAGAGGTTTCTATATTTGAAAGAAAATGCTTGCTTGAGTTTAGCCAATTGATGGGAGTTAAAAGAATCCAAAAATTATACCTGCATTTAAGAGTAATGTTTCGATTTCTGTAATTATTTTTTCTTTAAGAGAATACTTGTTTTTTCTGATGGGCAGGGATAGCTACAGAAAAGTCCCTTTCTTTCTCTGTTTACAGGGGAGTGTGGCCGTGTGGCCTGGGTGGGGCAGTCATCCCTTTCCCATGCGCAGGGGGCAGGAAATCCATGCTGGGGATGGTGGGTGGACAAAGGGATTATTGCCTGTCAGTAATCTGGCAAATATGTATATATACACGTTACGGTCCTGCTCTGGTCAATAAAGGATTCCTTTGGAGATTTAAAAAAAGGAATAATATCTAAGAATGAGATAATGACTTTGGAAAGGATTTGTGTATGATCTTGTAGCTTGTTTCTAATGTAAGATAGATGCTATGTGTATAATTTTTTTTTAGATGAGGACTATATTTCTAAGAGGAATACTGAGAAATGCGTCTGTTAATTCTTAAAGATGTTTGATCCAATTGAGACTTACCTTATGTATTAAATGAAATCAGAGAAAACCTTCCATAACCATCTATTTAATATTCCTTTAGAAACTGTCTTATCCTTTCCACTTGCTTCCCTGTGGTTACAGTCTTTTCTCGTCATATGCCTTTGATAGCCTATCTTCTAAAATTAGGATTTTTTTCTCAATTAATTAGAGTATTAGTTGCTACGGGGTGCTGAGAAATTACTGAAGAACAAATAGGAGAGTCTTTGCTCCACCAGAAAACGTTTAAAGCTCACTTGAAACTTCAAGTAGCTCAAGGACTCCCACTTAACCATTTAAAACACACTCTTCTCTGAGTGAATCATAATTGCACAACATATGTCTCGGTCATTTCTCTCTGCAGGATGACAGTTCCCAGGTCTGGCAAATTCTTTGCATGGAGGAGTATCAGAAGTATGATCCATCAGATTTTAAAGGCCAGACGTGAGTCTGAGGGTTGAGTAAGTGGGCCCTTAACAACCATCACTAAATGAAGGAAATGGTTTTGTAATAATTCTGAAGCATCCTGATGATGCATCTTCAAAATGAACTTTGCTGTAATTTCCAGAGACAGACAGAGAGAGAGAGAGAGAGAGAGAGACAGAGAGAGAGAGAGAGAGAGAGAGAGAGAGAGAGAGAGAGATGGGGGGTGGGGGTGGGAGAAGGCACTTTTTAAAGTACTCATAAAACAAGTATTTCTTCCAAAGCCGGATATGAGATGATTGAAGAAGCAGCAAGGTGGTCTCCTTTATTTCCAAACAGCTCCTTACTCAAATGATTTCTTGAGGTGGGTTTTTAACTTACTAATATTCAACAGGTTAGGACTTCTACTCCAAGGAGGACAAGGCAGATAGTGACAAACAGGAAAATATGAATTATCCAAATCATATTTTCAAACACAATGGAGAGATGTGGAAACAAAGAGGACTAAATAGATGAAAATTTCAGAGAAGGTGGAATTCTTCCCCTGTGGGCTGCTATTGGCTACTAGTTTTCCTCGAGGGACATGGAGTGATTCTGTGCATGGGCTGGGATTAGGCTTGTCCTAGAAAGTAGGTCTCTGTGAGGGCAAAGAGAAACCGGTGGAGACTTTGACGGCCATGCATAGTGATACTGACACATCAACATGTAGAGAAGTTCTAAACTCATGGTCAGTTTTTTTCTTGTGGTCGTTTGCTGAGTGATAAGACTAAGCGCATAGTGGGTGAGGCAGAAAGCCGCAGGGGGGAAATTGCAAGTCAACCAGTGTCTAGTAGGCAAAGTTATACTCTAGGAAGGAGTCTGTAACAAGGACAAGGTTAAGCTTCCCCCTCAAGACAGTTGCCATATTTCAGATCAGTGCCGGACAGGATGCTGAACAGCTAAACTGAAGTTTCAAAGAGCAGAAATTTCATGGTGAAAGAGAAAGGTTGAAGCACTCAACTCTCAAAACAAAAATATAGGAGGCCCAGGTCCACAAAGAAAAACAAGGTGGTAGGTCTAGGACTTGAGACATTTGGAAAAAGTGGTGAACAGATTCTGACTAAAGCTGAAACTCGGCTTTTACTCCACTGAAATCTAGTTGATGTGATCATCCTTCACATTATCTACCTAACAAAGGAAAAAGTAAACCATCTCTATGGGAAAATAATATCACTTTCCAACTCTTTGGTTATTTTATGCCCAGTGCCGTTCAAGATACAATAAAAATTGACACATCCAAAGGGATAAGAACATGTGACTGATGATCAAGAGAAAATGCAGACATTAGAAAAAGACATGCAATGAGGCAGCTAAATGTGGTTGATAGTCAAAAGTAAAAATAGACGGTAGAGGTGCATGACACAATTGTAGAGGTCAGCAAACAAGAACTTTGTAAGTATGCTAAAGAAAACAAGGAAACATTTAACAAAGTGGAAGACGTATGAGAATTTTAATGTAGAAATGAAATGTACTATGTAGAAAATTAAATGGACATTCTGGAATTAAAAATATGATATTTAAAATTAAATATCAGTCAGTTGCTGGAGATATGATTAAAATGGTATGTAGAAAGAAATTCCAGAATGAAGACTGGAAAAAAAAGTATACGAAGACCACAAAATTCAGGATAAGAAATATAGTTAATATTTTTATCAGGTCTAACATAATTTAATCAAAGTACCAAGAGCAGGGAAGAAGAAAAATGAAAGAGAGAACATGTTTGAAGCAATAATGGCTGAAAATTTTCTAGAAGTGAGTAAATTTGTTAACCAGAAATTTGAAAATCTCAAAGTGATAAATGTAAAAAAATGCAGACTTAGACACATTACAATGAACCTGCATAAAACCAAAGTAAAAACCCATATAAGAAGAAATGTGACATTTAAAGGAAGAAAATTTATCCTGAGAACTAGTTAGCCATATACATATACACAAATATATATCATATTTATGAATATATACCTATACATACATACAGACACATACATATAAACATATATATATGCTTATATATAATTTATGTATCTAGTATATATTTAAAGAACATTTTTGCTAGTATATAGTCATGAAACAAACAAAACTATCTTCAACAATAAAAAGAAAATGAAGACATTTTTGACACATTAAAAATTAAGAAAGCTTGCCAACAGCACAGTTTCTTAGGCAGAATGAAAATAATTTCTGATAAAAGACCAGATGTAGAAAAAGAATAAACTCAATTAAAATAATACATTTATGTGTAAGTTCTAAGGAGTATTGACTATTTATATATTTAAATGAGATATGGGAAAAAATAGCATGTAAGTAGACTTAATAAAAAAGACATGCATAATATTCTAAAGTCCTTGCATTATCAGGGAGGATGGTAAAAATAATTATGCGTATTTGATTTTGCTAATTCAGGAATACATGCTGTAATAGCTAAGATGACTGTGAAAAGAATAGAACAAAACAATAAAGTGTTCAAATTAATAATAAAAAATGAAATAATAGAATTCTTTATTCAATTTTAAAATTGGACAAAGGAAAGAAAAATGACTCAAAAACTGGTGATACAAATAGAAAACATATACTATTAGGATATATTTAAACTCAAATATACAAATAATTACATTAGATATAAATGGATCATATACTCCTAGCAAAAGACAAGGATTGGCAGAACATACTTTTTTAAAAGCTTATGATAAGTTGCGGTAATATTATCTAAAATATAATGCAAGAAAGGTTGAATGCAAATAGTTGGAAAAAATATAACATGCAAATGCTCCCCCAAATATTTGTACAGTGATACTTCAAACAAAATAGTCGCTTAAAGCAAAAGCATTGCTAGAGGTTAAGTGTCACTACGTACTGATAAAAGTTTGTGGATTTATATGCTTTTAAAACATGCCTTTACAATATATAAAACAAAATTGATAGCAGCCCAGGAGTGAGAGATAAGTCCACAATGGTAATGGCAAGCTTTGGCATATTTTTCTCAAGCAGATAAATCCTCTGCACCACTGTACAGTGTTTTCAGATACACACAATATTTTTTTGAGGGCCTTATATTATGTCCTAAATTCTCTCAATTTTCATAAAATCGAAACCATACAGCCTAAGTTCTTTGATTGCAATTTATGTGCTAGAAATCAATAACAATACGGTAACTAGAAAATCCTCATATTGTAAATTAAGAAATAGATAACTCAATAAATAATAACCCACATAGCAGGAGAGATAGACAGCATGGGGATTTCCTCTGGTCCTCTCCCCAGTGAAAACTATTTTTTTAACCATTAAAGCCTCTGGAATCATTCTAAGGGTAAACAGCAAATGAAGAGCCGTCTGCAGATTCAGATTGAAAGGCAAGAGTCCGTGGCACCTGAAGCAAGACTGCTTCATTCCTCTGCTCATCAGCTCAGGAGGTGGGGACCACGCCTCTGCAGTCAAAAGCACAGGCCAAGGACCTTCTTCCCTGGAGGAGCAGGACATCAGTTTTTTAATCTGCCCCCAGCTACCTGATGCTGAGGCTAAGTCCTGAGTGAGTGGGGCTGACAGGTGGGGTCCCCCTTTTTCTACCCAGTTCTTCCAACCCTCACCACTGAAGTGGGAGTTCAGCCTTGGGTGTGGTGTATTGAGAATAATGGGGTCCTAGACTCTTGCCTAGACTTAGGGGCAGTGGTTCTATACCTGGAGAGGCCACTAGAGAGGATTCCAGCCTGTGATCCTTCCCCTTAAAAGTGCTACGCTCAGCTGGGCTCGGTGGCTCAGCCTGTAATCCCGCGCCTTGGAAGGCTGAGGTGGGTGGATTGCCTGAGCCCGCGGGTTTGAGACCCACCTGGGCAACTTGGCGAGACCTCATCTTTACAATAAATCAGAAAAAAAAAATTAGCCGGGCGTGGTAGCACACGCCTGTAGTTCCAGCTACTTGGAAGGCTGAGGTGGAAGGATCGCTGGAGCCCAGCAGGTCGAGGCTGCAGTGGCTGGGAGTGGCCACTGCACTCCAGTGTGGGCGACGAAGTGAGAATCCAACTCAAAAAAAAGAAAAAAAGGAAAAAAAAGTGCTATTCTCATGGAGCAGGGATTTTTGCCTGGTGTTAGAAGTGGGCCATAAAACACCTTCTAATGTCTCCCCAAAGGAGCTGACTGCAGTGGCATCAGAGAGTAAAACAGTTCAAGCCCAGAAGCACTCTCAAGAGCAGCTGAGGTCTCAGCAAGAGGTCATTGAGCGGAGAGTCAAGATGCAAGCTAGACAGGAGGTCTACTAGCTTGAGAGAGAGAATGAGGGGAGGAAGCAATTGAGAGGACTCCTCCCAGAACCAGAAAAAGACCGCAGTACTGACATCAGAAATGATGCATCCAGAGGAGTCAGAATGAGATTGAATTGGTGGGTAGAGCATTTTGTAACCCAGAGCATCGTTTAAAACAACAGAGCTATTGGATGGCAATTGATAGAGTTTAACAGCTTGGTGCGACCAGGAAAATGGAGGAGGGGAGCCCTACCAAAACCACTGGAGGGAGATTGTGGGCATGGACAGGGCTGGGCCTCCCTGGGAAACATCAGCGGCTGATTGCACAGACTTTCACTCATATCATCCAATTGGTCACTGCTATGGTTTGAATGTATCCCTCAAAGTCCATGCATTGGAAACCCAATGCAGCTGTGTTGAAAGGTAGGACCTTTCTTTTTTTTGAGTTGGAGTCTCACTCTGTTGCCCAGACTGGAGTGCAGGGGCTGCTCCCAGCCACCGCAGCCTCGACCTGCTGGGCTCCGGCGATCCTTCCGCCTCAGCCTTCCAAGGAGCTGGAACTACAGGCGCGCGCTATCACGCCCAGCTAATTTTTTTGATTTATTGTAGAGATGAGGTCTCGCCAAGTTGCCCAGG
>CAUYQG010220817.1:0-12343 GCA_963574415.1 Tarsius wallacei
GAGTGGATTGTCTGAGCCCGCGGGTTCAAGACCCACCTGGGCAACTTGGTGAGACCTCATCTCTATAATAAATCAAAAAAAAAAAAAATTAGCCAGGCATGGTAGCGCACCTGTAGTTCCAGCTACTTGGAAGGCTGAGGCGGAAGGATCGCCGGAGCCCAGCAGGACAAAGCTGCAGTGGTCGGGAGTGGCCACTGCACTCCAGTCTGGGTGACAGAGTGAGACTCCAACTCAAAAAAAAATTAAAAAATTAAAAAAATTAAAAAAAAAAATATATATATTTGCATCCTCTGCAACACCTTGAACATGGAAGATTATTGCATAAATATTTATTGCAATACAAAAGTGGAAGAAAACAGAGATTCCTGAAACAAGGATATATGAGAACTTGGCACATAACAGAATTAACATAAATCAGTGGGTAAAGAATGGAATATTCAATAAAAAGTGCTGGAGAAACTATCCATTAAAAAAGGATAAAATAAGGTCCCTTCCTCACACCATATGCCATACATAAAAATAAACTGGAAGCTTTTGCACAGTAAACAAAGCCATCAAGAAAGTAAAGAGACAACCCACACAATGAGAAAAAACAGATGCAAATTTTGTATCTGACAAAGGTCTAACATCCAGGATCTATAAGAAACTCAAACAAAGTGAAAGAAAACAAACAACCTTATTAAAAAGTTGGCAAAGAAAGTGAACAGACACTTCTCAAAAGATGACATACAAGCAGCCAATATACACATGAGAAAATGCTCAGCCTCACTAAGGCTCAGAGAAATGCAAATCAAAACTATAATCAGATGCCACCTAACTCCGGTAGTATTGCCATCATTAATAAGTCAAAAAACAACAGATGCTGGTGCAGGTACAGAGAAAAGGCAATGCTTCTACACTGTTGGCGGGAGTTCAAGCTAGTTCAACCTCTATGAAAATTCCCAAAAGAACGAAAAATTGACCTTCCATATGATCCAGCAATCCCTCTTCTGGGAATATACCCAGAGGAACATAAATTGTTCTGCAAAAAAGACACTTGTACACACATGTTTACTGCCATACTATTCACAATAGCAAAAACATGGAATCAACCCTACTGCCCATCAAAGGAGACTGGATAAAGAAAATGTGGTACATATACATGATGGAGTATTATGCAGCCATAAAGAAGAACAAAACCATGGACTTTGCAGCAAATTGGATGGAGTTGGAGACCATCATGCTAAGTGAACTATCACAGAAACAAAGAACTAAATACTGCATGTTTTCACTCATAAGTAGGCCCTGAACATTAGTCACATTAGCACAAGGAAGGGATCAGCAGTCACTGGGCCCTGCTAGAAGAGGGAGGGAGGGAGAAGGGCAGGGAACACATGACAACACAAGTGGTACCTAGTCCACTACCAGGAGGAGTGAGGGCCAGTTGGAGGCGCAGACTTCACCTGCATGTAGCCTACTTAGGTAGTTAATCCTTACTTGTACCCCACATCTCTATCATAAAGTAAAATTATAAAAATAAATAAACTGGAAACATATTACAAATCAAAATACAAAAAAACCTAAATTTTTTTTAGAAGGAAATAAGAGAATATCTTCATTGCATGGAGCTAGGGAAAGACTGTTAAAATAAGAAACACTAGGGAACAAAGGACAACTCAAACTTTACCTATATAATGATCACTTACCTAATCCTGAATTGTACCCCACATCTTTAAAATTTAAAAAATAAGAAATACAGAGCTTTTATAAAGCTTTAAAGAAAAAGATGACATAAATTTCTTAGAATATTTTAATAAGAAAAAGACCACAAATAAGTAAAAAGACATATTCCAGTCTGGGAAAGAATTTGTGCACAGAACTATACCCAAAACTTTGAAATGCAGTTACAGACAGACAATTCAATAGAAAAATAGGAAAAGAATATGAACACAGAATTCATGAAAGAAGAAAACATTAACCAGGGAATATAATTGAAAAAAATCCTAAAACTGAGATTGTCAAAAATTACAAATTTTAATAGTATTAAGTTTAGGTGGGTATGTGAGGAAAGAGGAATTTACATATTGCTGTGATATAAACTGATATAATTGCTTAAAAGGGCAAATTGGTAGGACTTAACAAAACTGAAGGGAACCCAGCAAAATGTCCCCACATGTACACATTCAGTGAGTGAGACATGCACCTAGTTGTTTACAGCAATACTGTTTACATAACAGTGAAAGAATGGAAACTACCTAACTATTCATCAGTAGGGGAATAAATAAACTGTGGTTTAGTCTTCCAACAGCAGTTAAAATGCATATGGCAGTTAAAGTAAATAAACAAAATCTACAGGGATGGATTGCAAATACTTAATGAGGCAAAGGTATGTACCATATGATACCACATAAGAAAAAATATAAAACAAAGTTTTTCTTGGAAAAACTTTTCAAAAATATGTTACACATTTTAAAAAAAACTTTTTATTGTGATAATTTTCAAACACACATAATTATAATAGTATAATGAAAACTCCGTGTTCTCATCATCCTGCCTCAAAAATTATCAATATTTTGCCAAGCATTGTTATACATTTTTAAATACCAAAATTCATGCTGAGGAAAAGGCATTAACCAAGGTCCACAAAAGCACACTGGATGAAAAAAGAGAGCCGGGTTCTGTTGTGGGAATTGCCACCGTGAGCTCTGTGATTCTGGCATGTTGATTTTCCCTGTGTGACCTCCCCTCTGAACTGGGAAGACTTCAGAATGGATGGATAAAATGTCTGGGACTAGAAAAATAATCAAGACTAAACATATGAAAGCCAAAAATGAAATAGATGCAACCTGACTTTCTAGAAACTACACACACAGAAATCTGTAAGACACAAAGCACCAATACTCAAAGAATCAAAAACACTAAAACTGTACGCCCTATCCCTTAACATTCATAACTAAATAATCCGAGGTCTCTTCTACAGGGCTATGATTTCACCCTGATATGTTCTTGGGGGTAATACTAACATGGCTGCCTCTTTCCCCAAAACCCTTCTCTTTCCCCTCAATCCAGCATTTGTTTTAACATCAGGATAGCAAGTGGCTTTCTGAGGGCTTTCTTTGCTCTTTGTGTCACCTCTCTCACTTCCACAGGGCTGCTGGCACAGACAAGGAAAGCTTATAGCCTGGCTCTGATACCTCAAGTGCTATAGAGCATAAAGGGAATGGAAGAACTGGTAAGAGCCAGATTAAGTTGTTTGGAAAGGTGGCCACATACCTCTTGAAACAGTGCGCTGCTGTAAGGACCCAGCAGCTACTCAGGAGCGTAGCCCCACAGAGAAGCCTGCCATCTCTATAGGATGACTTCAGCCGAAGGGAAACCTGCCAAGGCCAACCGCCCCTAAGAAGAAAATGAGCCACACATCAACACCAGCAAAAGGCAGGAAAGCAAAGAAAAACACCAGTGAAAGCAATGGCTTTCATGACTTTAATCTTGCAGGCTTGGGTAAAGAAATACATAAGGACCTCCGGGAGGTGAGATCCCTTCCCACTTTGAGAAAGAGTCCCTACAACTCTAAACAGACCAGTCTAAGCAACTCTAAAGATTTGCTTAAAGGCATTTGTGTGCATCCCACCAATCTGATATTTGGAAACAACTTGAGTCTCCTTTATAGTTCATAGTTTGAAATAATTATTTTATCTCCTCACTCCACCTTACCTGAGCAGTCTGAGGAAATATTCAATAAGCGAAGTGCTGGTTTTCTATTAGTAAGTTCAACAAACAAAAAATTTATATTAAAATGTATCAAATCGGAAACAAATATATTCTAAGTTGGATGAAACTTTGTAGTTGTCCATTTTGTTCAGCTCTCCTGTTAAACTATTTTGTTTCTGCCACATAACTTTTCAGCAACACATCTAATCTCTCAAATCAGAAGCTAGGGGCACAAGAACATGGTCTATATAAAGTAAACATAGGGGAGAATGACAGTGAAATTATCAGTGTAATCTTTATCTTGTTTATAAAACAAAATGAGTAAAACAAAGCCCTTAAATAATGTCCCCAGTTTATAACACTGTATGAGTATAAATAATTCTGAAGTATGAAAATATCTCCTTTGAAAAGACTGCTACCTTAAAGAATTTTTCCCACCAATGATACGCTTCTGCCGACGGTGTAGTAATCTCAAGCCACAAACAGATGAGAGGGACCCTGAAGCAGAAATAGGTCATTAATTAAATTATCATATTGCTGATGGAAAGGTAAAAACGTAAGTGGCATTCTCCCCTAATGCTTCCTCATCCATTTTAAAATGTTTTTATTTAGAGAACTTTCTGGAATCAGACAGATATGAGACAAGACAGACAAATTTAAAGCATAAAAGGGAATCTGCTGCTACTGCTGAAGGGGACCACATGGAAAGCACAAGAAAAAACTTGAGAAGCTTCTAAGAGCAAAAACTGCCCCCCAGCTTACAGCAGCAAGGAATTAGAGACCTTGGTTCTACAACCGCCAGGAACTACATCTACATCTGTCTAGCAACATGAATGAACTTGGAAGTGGATTCTTCCCAACACCTTGACTAAAAAATCCAGCGCCCCCAAGACCTTGACTTTGGTATTGTGACATCCTAAATTGAGTACCTAGCCCAGCCCACCCAGACTTTTGACCTTTAGAAACTGTTAGATAATACATTTGCATTGTTTTAAGCCACTAGTTGGTGGAAATTTGCTACAGCAGCAACTGGAAACTAATATCATGTCTGTTTCTGAGAGATCGCCAGGTGTCACTCTGGCATTTCCTCTGGTCAGATTCTGTCTGCCTCCCCGGGACTCCTATTAAACTCAATTCTCCTAACTTTTGGCCCATCCTATGACTTTCTATACCATCCTATAACTCATTATAATATTCATTGACATCCTGTAACTCCCATAATACAAACAAGAATCCTATAACATCCTATAACTTCAAAGATATACACATCCTACAGAGGTAGAAAGCAAAAAAAAAAGCTTTTATTCTGCAAATTATAGGATAATTTTTCCTATAATAAAAATAAAGTTTTCTTATTTGACCAAAAAACAATACTTTGTAACTTTATGACGTTGCTTATCCTTCAGCTGTGAGGGGCTCAAGGGCTACTGAGGTGGCCTGGGCTGTACATTACCCTTGTAGGTACCCGAATCTCCTTCTGATTATGGAAGCTGTTCTGGAGTTCAGGAACATTAAACAAAATAAAAGAACTGCAAAGCCAGTAATGGCCTAAAATACTTACTTTCCACACACAACACTGTTTCAAGGCATATATAAAATGTAACTCAGAAAAGCAAAGCACATTCCCAGGATAGAATTCTGATCTGAATTTACATTTACTCAGTGTATTAACACATGGAAAAGGTTTGCTAAGCCAAATTAAGTGGTCAACTGTATTTAAGGGTATATTGTCAAACCTCTCAAGGTAACAGACTTTTGTCAAGAACATACAAAAGAGAGGACTTAAATTAAAAATATAAGAAAAGGTGGCATGCAAAAGAAGGACAAATATAATAAGTGTGACTTATTTTTAAAATAATCTTAGGAAGTAGGAGAATGTATATACAGGTACTTTATTTCTTTGGTTAAGTATATGTGTATAAAGTATAGATATGCATTGTTTATCTATTTGTGTAAGAAGAGAAGGGTGGGAATTGTGGCAAGTACAGGAAGACCTAACCAGCACTAATGATTTCCCATAATAACCAGGTAGAAGGGAGCCTGCAGGGAATCAGCAATAGTTATCTTTTGATGGAGAAAAGGGTTCAACAATGTGTATCAATATGGTTAATTTGCCAAATGATCTCAGAGGCATGTTGTCAAATTTTAACCTTCATCTCTTGGAATATGAGGCCTCTAGATGACACTGCAAATTATAAGATATCAGAAAAAACATAAGTTTCCAATAAATGTTCCAAGTCCGGTTAATGTATATGAAGCCAAGAAAAGGAATGATGCAACACCGAGCAAGCACAACTTAAAGTTCATATCATCCTGAGGCAAAACACCAGGATGCAGGAAAGTAAACTCTATTTAAAGCCATACAGTTTAGAAAAAATTAAAAAGCAAAATGAGGCTCATTTATTTTAAAAAGCTCATCAGATGACCATAACCAATGGCTTGCATTTGAATCACCTTAGGGAAGTCACTAGGTCCTGAGCTTCAGCATAAAATCAACTGTTAATAAACCTAATTCTGTAATCTACTTAGTCTAGGTTTTTACTTGAGGTATGGTAGCATTGCTACAGCCATGGAAAGATACCAAAATAAGTATTGCTACAATTCTAGAAAAGCATAAAAACAAACATATAAACAATAAAGAATAAAGAATAGGTTTACATAGAAATGTAATAAACATATTACAATTATTTAATTTTTATGTTTTTCAACTGCCTAAGAAGTTTGACATAATCCAAAGAATCAGCTATGTTCAGTTTGTAACTGTAGTTTAAATTACTGAAGTGAATTGAATAAATTAAGCTATAATCAGGATTTAGGGAAAACTGGCTTACCAAGTAATATGACCTGGGAAGATTTTATATAGACATATATATACAGAGAGAGACAGAGAGATAATATATATAGAGAGAAAGTCATATGTATATATTATATATATAATAAAATGAATGCAAAATAAAACAAGGCACAAAGAGCTGTAACTGTTCTTTCCACACTCAAAAACCTTTCAGATAGGAAGAATCATATTAACAGCATCCATAAATTTATTACACTGTCTTTGTCAGTTACTAAAAAATGACACAAAATGAGAATACTCAAATATTGATACACTTGATCTTAACAGAATCCAATGTATCAAAACCATGAAGTTTCAATCCAGATAAAAAAATTATTATTCTTTTTATAACCCCAGATTTCTGTAAAATAGCTACTTCTCTCACTCACTTATTTAAATAAGTATTTGTTTCCTAAATATATACTCAGAGCTTTCAAGAATTCTATTAATTTGAAGTATGAAATATCTATTTACTCTACCATACTAAAAGATTACTTCTCATTTTCCTTAAATGTTTACATTTCAGAGAATAACATCTGTAAAAGAAAATTTTCTTTTTGAAATTCATTGTAAAAATTATCCCTGATGTTTAAAATATTAGTAAGAGTGAAGTGAAAAAGTGCCTTTGTTTGATTCCTGTCCATATTTTCATTTCTTTTCTTTCTTTTAGAGACAAGGTCTCACTCTGTCACCTAGGCTGGAGTACAGTAGCACAATCCTAACTCACCGCAGCCTCGACCTCCTGGGCTCAGTCTCAGCCTCCCAAGCAGCTAGGACTCGCACGCGCCACCACGTCTGGCTAATTTTTTCTTTCCTTTTTTTTATAGAGATGGTGTCTCACTATGTTGCCCAGGCTGGTCACAAACTTCTGGCTCCAAGCAGTCCTCCTGTTCCAGCTTCCCAAAATGCTGGGATTACAGGCGTGAGCCACTGAGCCTGGCCTCTTTCCTTTTTATGAAGTAAATATCAATTCTGAGTCTTCAAGGATAGCAAAACCAGCTACAACTTTATTACATCCAAAGAAGGAAACACAGAAATGTCTGAGAATGTAAAAAGAAACAATCTCAAAGATTTCAAGGTCCTGTAAATCCACTCCTACCCCTGAACATTGCTCTCCCTGTCGACTCCACCTAGGCAAGCTTGTCAAGAACCACACTGATTCTAAATACCAACACAAGGAACAAGGGCCTATATACATTCTTGTTCCTTTTGTTATCAAAGTACTGCTTGTAGTAAAGAAGTGGGGATGAGTATACTTTGATTTGTTTCTGGCCCCAGAAGGTAACTTACCTTTATTACTGTTACCTGATGCTTTTTTGCCAAAATAATCACAAATAACTCCTGCATCTTCACTGTGGCGACAGTTGTGTCTTCCAATATCTTGCTTGATACAGTCAGCCAAGGACCTCTCATTTCCTGTGCACTTCACATTATCCATGTGAATGGGTCCTTTTCCTTCCCCAAAATAAGCCATGGTTCTTGCTCGGGCAGGACCCCTGAAAACAGACCATTCATAAGAATGAAGAGAATCAGTTAATCATACATTTGAATAAGTCACAACATATACTCACATTCAATTTTTTTCCTTACTTTTTACATTTTAAAATTTGTGTCTCCAATGTTAAAAAACATTAAACAGCATTTATTTCATGACTGTCAAAAAACTTAAATAAAAGAGCTATAACCACATCAGATGCCTCTAATTTAACTTCTGCTTAAGAAAGTCACATTTAATGTCACATAAAAAAATCATGGGTCTTAAAATCTCATTTAAGCAAGAAAAAAAACCCTCAAAATTTTATACTTAATTATTATTATTATTTTTGAGTTGGGGTCTCACTCTGTCGCCTGGACTGGAGTGCGGTGGCAAGATCAGGGCTCACTGCAGCTTTGATCGCTTGGGCTTAGGCAAGCCTCCTGCCTTAATTAGCCTCCCATGTAGCTGGGGCTACAGGCATGCACCATCACACCCAGATAATTTTTTTATTTTTTGTAGAGAGGCAGTCTTACTATGTTGCCTAGGCTAGTCCTAAACTTCTGGGCTCATTCAATCCTCCCGCCTCGGCCTCCCAAAGTCCTGGGATTACAGGCCCAAGCTACCATGCCCAGAAAGTACTCTTTCTTAAAGAGTACTTTCTTATAATTTGCATAATATTGCCAAGAAAATTATAAGATTAAATAATTTCCTAGAGAGATAAGAACTAATTTTTTGCCTCCTTCAGAAGAAAAAAGTGCAATTTTTAACAGAAAAAGAAAATTGGAGATTATGAATAGAAGGCAAATTTAATTTTGTATATTTTTTGTTTTAAGAACATATTATTGCTTTTAAATATTTAAATGAGAAAACTTTGTAATGAAATAAAAAGTTTGAATATTTAAAATTCAATTCCTGATAACTTAATAAAATAGTTATGAAAGGCAAAAGCTTTAAAGTTTAAATTATAGGAAAACTATCCTTGAAATCTCAAGTGAGAAAAAGATTATTAATCAAGAAATAGAAGGTATAAATCATAAATAGAGATAAATTCAACAATTAAATTAATAATATTACTTTACTAAAGATCTATGGAAAGTGCAAAGATAAATTAAAAAGTTGATAATCATACTACATATTTAGAAATATACTTGTTGATAAATAAGAGAGGGGACCCCCCAAAAAACAGAATTACTTTGGGGAGCAGTCTCCTTGTAGTACGGGCTTCCCCCCGGGTGAGTGTTCTAGGAATCCATCGGCAGCAGTGTACCAGCTAGCATGGTTGTGAGAGGCTGCGTTCAGCTTCAGATAATTTTTTTTTTTTGGAGATTCTTTCAACCCGTTTTCCCATTTCATGGTGGGTGATTCACACGAACAACATATAAACTTAGCTAAATGTTCAGCAGTTTTTGACCAAAAAAACGGCATGACCCCCGTGCCCCACCTTCCCTATTTACCCGATCTTGCTCCAAGAGGCTTTTTCCCCCCCAAATGAAAAGGTCCTCAAAGTTTTGTTAATGTGGAAGAGAAGAAACAAAAAACAACGGAAGCACTACAAAGCATCAAAATGAACAAGTTCAAAAACCGTTTGGGGCAGTGAAAAAAGCATCTCGAAGGGTGTATTGCATCAAACAGAGTACTTTGAAGATGACTGAAGTTTAAACATGTAAGAATAAATATATAATTTTTTGTAAATAAATTCCAGTTTTTTGGGAGACCCCTTCGTATACTTTCTAATAGAGGAGAATAGTATACAATATACAAAGAACTCCCAGCAATTACTTTAAAAATAAGGAAACCAACAATCCAAGAGAAAAACAGGCAAGAAAGAACCCCAGACAGAAAAAGTCATTTTATACAAAAGGAAAAATCAATGGCCAATAAAGGAAAACATACTCAATCTCATTACTAGCCAGGGATAAGTACTGAGATAACACTAGCTACCCACCAGACTGGCACAAATTGGAAAAAGATGATCATCATTGCTGTGGAGTGTGTAAATCAGTTTAGTCACTTGGAAAAGCAATCTTGCATCCCTTGATAACAGTGACTGTGCACAGACCCCACCAGCCAGAAGTGCTACTCCTGATCATACTCCCTAAAAAAATATCTTGCAAAGGTGCACCAGCAGAAAGGCATATAAATGTTCATAGTGGTCTAATTTTTAATAGCAAAACAGGAAATTATGTAAATAATCAGGTAACAATACAGGAAGCTAATAAGTTGGATATTTATGTGATTTAATACTACAGAGCAAAGTGAACTAGTGAGCCACAGGTACTAGCACCAATAGTGATGAATCCCAAAAACAATATCAATACATAAAAAGCAAGTAACTGAAGAAAGTCTAAGTATGATTGCTTACTTTCAAAGATAAATTTTAAGCCAGATGTGATGGCTCATGCCTGTAATCCCAGTGCTTTAGGAAGCCAGAGGGGGAATCCCTTGAGGCCAGGAGTTTGAGACCAGCCTGGGTAATATAATGAGAATCTACTCTTAAAAAAAATTTTTTTTATTAAAAAAAGTAGACAAAAGTATTGTTTAGGGGTATAACTTGCTCTAAAATTTTTTTTAATGTAATGGAATGATACAAAATTCAAGATAGTGTTTACCTCAGAGTGGTAGAGTAAGGAGGGCATACGAGGGGCTTAAAGATACAGCAATATTCTATTTTCTAAGCTGAGTGGTAGGGCCAGGGCTGCTTTGTAGGATCCTGCAGGTTGTGCACACAGCTCCAGGCATGCTATTCACGTGCTGCAACATGCACAACTGAACATGCAGCCATGGGTGGGATGATGTATGTTTGTTTCATTGCTATCTTTTAAAAATGCAGATAGATTAGATTAGACAGTCTTTTTTGGCTATGTGATATATTCTCCAGTTAAAGAAAAAAGTGAGAAAATATTTTTAAAATATTTCCTAGTCTGAGTAACCACAGCATCTGTAATCGATTCTGCTTAATTAAGACAAAGCAACTACACTTGTTTATGCAGGAAGCTCAGGCAAAACAGCTTATTGATATGGATTATCTGAGAATGTCCCTTAAATAGTCTCAGCAATGAGACCTGGCCTCAGATGCTTGTACTTGGCAGCTCATTCATTTCATAAATGAAGCACAGTCATTTCTTCTGCATTGGTAATTGCAATTGCCCATAAATTGCATAGAAAAGCAAGAAAAAATTGCATATAAATTGCAAGTGAAAATAAGACTTAACCCATTAGAAATGTCTGCAGTCATGAAAGATTCCTGCACCCACGCAGGTGATTCTAAAGGTTCTCTCAGAAGTAAATCTTTTTGATACTAATATTAAATAATAATAAATGTTCATTGTTCAAATTTGCATTGTATCAAATATTGTATCAAAACAAAAAAGTACAAAAAGATCCAACACACTGCTAACATTTGATTATATTCTCTTCCTGTTGCATATTTACTATAGAAAAAAGTTCATTGTACAAATTCATGAATCTCAAACTTAAGTCACTTGGGTTCATTTTGTTTGAGTGGGTCGATGATGGGACATAGGAATCTATTTTTTAACAAGGCTCCAAGTGATTCTTCAGGTATCAGTTCTGCATCAAACTTTGGTACAGAAAACTTAAAACTTATTTCTCTAAGCAGTTTGGAGATTTCTCAAAGAACTAAAAATAGACTTACTACTCGAGCACTAGTGGGTATATACCCAAAGGAGCACAAATCACTCTACTAAAAAGATACTTGCACAGGCATGTTTATCACAGCACTACCCATAACAGCAACAAGATGGAACCAGTATAGGTGCCCATCCATGGTGGACTGGATAAGGAAAATACAGTACACATACACCATGGAATACCACGCAGTCATAAAAAGAACAAAACAGGTCCTTTGCAGCAAAATGGATGCAGCTGGAGACGATCATCCTGAGTAAATGATCACAGAAACACAAAACATAATATCATATGTTCCCCCAGTGTTTAGACAGGAGTTAAACACTGTACGCACACAGGCGCTAAAGAGGAACAAGAGAGACTGGAGAACTTCTGAAGGGGAGAGGGAGGAAGATGAGTAAGGTCTGAAAACTACCTACCATGTTCACCACCTGTGTGACGGGCTCAACAGAAGGCCAAATCTCACCAACATGCAATATCCCTGTGTAACAAACCTGCACAAGTACCCCTTGAATCCAAATAGAAAATAATAAATAAATATAAAAATTAAAAAGGAATTTATTTCCCCACTGTTGCACATGTGTATTTATCAAGTTATACATACATTTATTTATCTTGCTATGTATACACAAGCCATTTCTTAGTCTTTATAGTTTAGGAATTCACAACCTTATTTTAAAAAGAAGGAAGCCAAC
>CAUYQG010220823.1:0-13392 GCA_963574415.1 Tarsius wallacei
CACTGCCTTCCAGCCTTGGCGAAAAGAGTGAGACTCCAACTCAAAAAAAAAAGGCTTCTTTAGCTCTGACTTCCCTTTTAAGGATCCTATACAGAGGGTGACAAAAAGAAATTGTATACACATTTTAAGAAAGAAAAAAACTGTAATAAAATTGTAATAGTCAGGCAACCCCCTCAGGTCCCCTCCCATTGTGGGAGCTTTTCTGTCCTCTCAATAAATCCTACTTTCAAAAAAAAAAAAAAAAAGAAAACAATGGTAATGGTCAATATATACCTTTAACAAAAGATGAATACAAGTCTACAAGTCACGCTTGACATCCGCAGGTAGGAGAGGTGCTCAAAGTGGCTACCATCAGCGTCCAGACATTTCTGATTATACAAACTGCTGTTTGAGCAGCGCTGAACAAAGTGTCCACTTGTGTTGCTGAGCATGCCGTTTTCATTTCTTCCTGAAGCACCCCTAATGTAGCCGGTTTTCTGCAGTACAACACATTCCTTATGGTCCTCCATAGGTAAAAGTCAAGAGGTGTAAGCCAGGAAAAGTTGGGGGATACTCAACCACACTGTTCCATTCCATTTTAAGTGTGCTTCATCAGACCAAAGCATTCTCCCCACAAACTCCTCATCCTCTCATACTATGTGTTGGAACCACTCACAATACTGCACTCTTCGATCGGGATGATCTTTGTTCAGTGCATGTAATTATCTTGAGATGTAAACTTTCCATTTTGCTGTTTAAGAACGTGTCATATGCTTGTTCTGCTAACTCCAGCCTCACGTGCACATTGTTTGGCAGACTTCTGTGGCCAGCGTGTAAACCGTCCCAACACCATAGCAGAAGAAGCAGGACTTGTTGCTGTGTGGAGCCTCCCCAATCTTCCCTTGTGTATATCACACACAAGATCATGAGTCTCAAACTCATCATGAATGCATGCAATTGTTAGCCCTATTGCAGGTTCTGTTGCATACTCATGCCTCCACTGTTGTTGTACTTCCACAATATTCTCAGATTTCAAATACCACTTCAAAATGGACTTGCACTCCTTGAATGACAATCATGCTTCTGCCAGTTTCTTTGACTACCCTGCCTATTGCATAGCTGATGCCAGCATTCATTTGATTAACTCCATCTTCTGAGCGAACATCCTCCTGTACATTGCTACTGTAATTCAATTCAAATTCACAAAGTAATACATACATAACATCTCTTAAAATGGGTATACATTTTTGGCAACTCAGGTATATTTTAAATCACCTTTTGCTCATCTCCACTCAGGCAGGTTGAAAAGAGGGAGAGAGGAAACAGTGGAAAGAAGAAAGAGAAGGGAGGAAGAAAGCATATTTACTGTTAGATACTCAGTTGTATTATTTTACTTAGTCCTCTGAGGAGCACCATATATTATTATTAAGATGGCTATATAATTTATGGCTCAAAGAGGCTCTTCTGAGAGTAAAAAGTAATTAATTTGGGGCCACAAGTGTAAAGTGGAATTGTCTCAGGTAAACTGGGGTAAACAATCACTGTATTTATTATCTCAATTTGAGGGTACAAAAACGCGAAAGTGAGAGTTTATTTAGTTTACTGAATCCCCAGTGAGTACCTAGTACACTTGAGCTTTCCAACTGCACCTTTCCCAAATTTGGGTTTCTCTCTACTCTACAAATCACATTACAAATGTAAAAATATTCCCAGTGAATTTAAGACAAAGTCTTTTCAGCTTTGATTAGTGGAAGAGTGGACTGAAAGCCCTATATTCACAATCAGGGCTCACACTCCTAACATCTGGCTCAATTCTGATGTTGGAAGCAGTCATCTATAATTTCATAAACATAAATAGCATCCCTGTAATGTGTAGTCTGATTATGTTCTCCGGTATCACACAGGTAACTACAACATTTCTGACTCCATCTCTTACTGTCTTTTTCCTTCACGTTTCTAAAATGTATAAATGAACAGAACTACTTACTCATAAGGATTCAAGAAGTTAATATACAGTTCTAATGGTGACTTTAAGTGGTACATGTGTAATATTTGTGAGCTGCTGTTCTCACTATCACCATATTCTGTAAAGACAAGTGTCAAGTGCCTCACCTGAAGAAAATCTGAGAACCGGCTAACGCAGTTCCAGCAGGCAAATGCAGAGAAGCAGGCTGAGGACTTGTGAACTTCAGAACTTAGTAAGTAAAGAAAAAGTATGGATAAAAACTATGGGAAAAATATGGTAGCCAGAGGTTATCTTATCACTAAGTCCTGATGCTAGATCTGATTGCCAGGATATCGTCACAGAGACATTTTTCTCGTATTTTTCAGGAAGGCTGAAAAGTGAGAATGGGAGAACTTTCTGATGTGTATTTTCTTATAAGTTCATTTGTTTGAGGCAGTTTGTTTGTTTCATTGGCTCATGCCTGTAATTCCTGCACTTTGGGAGGCCAAGACCAGTTTGGGCAACACAGCAAGACACCTCCTCTAAAAAAATTTTTAAAAATTAGGCAGGCGGGTGGCATGCAGCTGTAATTCCAGCACTTTGGGAGGCCATGACAGAAGAATGTCTTGAGCCCAGGAGATTGAGGCTACAGTGAGTCAAGATCATGCCACTGTACTCCAAGCTGAGTGACAGACTATAAAATAAATAAATAGATGATAGATAGATTAAAAATAATTTCTTTTTCTGTGTAGAAACTCATGAGTTTTATTCTATTATAGGTGAGGTCTCATATTTAAGTTGTAGATTATATAACATGAAAACATTTATGCCACCATCTAATATTTTAATTTTAAAAAGTCACTTAAAGTGAGCTGCAAAGTAGACAGATTAACATTGACAAATGTTTTATTTAATTGGTTTATTTATGAAATAGGATCTAGCTCTGTCACAAAGACTGGAGTGCAGTGACACAATCTTAGCTCACTGCAGCCTCAAGTCACCAGACAAAAGTGATCCTCCTGCCTCAGCCTCCTGAATAGCTGGGACTATAGGCATATATCACTATACTCTGGTAACAATTTTTAAATATTTAATGGACCCATGGTCTTTAAACTTTATTATTATTATTGATAACATTGATAAGATAGGGACAATATCTTTAGCATAACTTCTATTTAAACTTTAATATGGTTCAGCAAAATAATTTTAAACTAAAAGTCAGATTTTTAAAAGACTCAAATGTTATAGATCATTTTGTTTATGGTTCTTCTGAGAATCTGCTAATGGCACCATAAAGCAACCATGTTATCGACTTTTGTCCTTTGCTACACGGTAAACAGGACTAAAGTCATCAAAGATTTTCAGCACCATATAAAAAAAGATTCATGCTCTTATTAGCAAAGGACAATGTGATATTAATAGTGATGATAATAGCAATGAGAAATTAGTTTTACAAATCTGTTTTTTATTTGTTTGTTTGTTTGCTTATATCTACCTATATAGAGTCTAGTGAAACCCACAATTCCCTTCCTATTAATGAATCTGAAATAAGATCTTCCACTGAACTTGTATTCAAATTGCTTTCAACTCAGTGTTAACCTTAAAGGACCTGTATTTAACATCTATGAGCTCTTTGGAAGACTTCTAAACAAGAAGTTTGACTGTATATGAGGGGGACAGCCCCAAAAATGGAATTCATTTATAGAAAATTATATATTTATTCTCACATGTTTAAACTTCAGTAACCTTCAAATTACTTTCCATTTGATACCATATACCTATCAAGATGCTTTTTATACTGATCAAAACAGATATTGAACTCGTCAATTTTGATGCCTTTTAGTGGTTCTAATGTTTTGTTTTGTTTTGTTTGTTTGTCTCACCTCTTTCCTATTGGCAAAGCAATTCCCTTTCCTTTTTTCATCCAAATTAAAAAAGAAAAGTTGCTCATGGCAAGATCAGGGGAACAGAGAGGGTGGGGAATGGAGTCATGCCTTTTTTGGTCAAAAACTGCTGAACACTCAGCAGTGTGGGCAGGTGTGTTGTCATGGTGGACTAACCAGTCATCTGTTTGCCACAACTCAGGACATTTCTTCTGCAAATCATGATACAACCTTCTCAAAATTTTCAGATAAAAACTTCGCTTGGCCGTTTCATCCGCAGGAACAAATTTCAATTGTACTACAAGGGGCCTACCCTCCATAAGGTAATTTTTTGGGGGGCGGGGGCGTTCTTCCTCATATGGCTATTTACTTAATTTTGTAAAAAGCTTTATGAAATACTTAGTTTAAAAGAATAAATTTCAATCTTTAGTCGTCATCCAAATATATCTGTAGGAATAGAATTTTGCATGAATAAAAAATATTCTCACGAGATACAAAATAATTAACTTATTCATTCTTTTTAATGAATAATCAAAATGCCCTCTCAGGAAATCAGGACTTGCTGCTTCATCACAGAAAACCAGTGATTTTCAAATTTGCTCTGCAGAATACCTATACTAGAATCTACTGGAATACTTAATGAAAATTCATATTTCTAGATCCAAACTATGTCAATTGAAACAGAACTTTCATCACTAGGGACATGGTATCCCAAGGGATTCTTAAGGCAAATCTAATTTGAGAAACATAGTGAGAACCACAATGAGGCCCAGGTTATAATTGTCCTGCTTTATCTTAAGCATATGGCTATTTTTGTTTGTGTTTATTGAAGAAGACAAAAGACGTATTTGGAAATTAAACTAGAAGTACTTATTCCCTTAGGGAAAAGATCATTTTATTTCTATTATTCATGGCTATGATTGTTATGAGATGCAGGCAGTACTTGAATATAAGCTATTTGTTTAATATCTTCAATCTCTTGAATTCATAGTTTTGTTTTTTATACTTTTTAATTTTTTTCCCACATGAAGGGATTTACACACAAATACACATATGCACACACAATTTATAACATATATAATATGTTGCATGTGTATAGGTATGTACAAACAACATCAAAATTCTATCTGTATATTTTTTTGTCTTAGTCATATCTTTGGGAATCACTGACCAAAAAAGTAAATACTTATGTATAGTAGCTACATAATCTGGGTTAAAATCTGAATAATACATAAAACTACTTTGAAAATTGCATTTTCTCCCTACACTGGAGATAGCTAGGAAAGAAACACACTTCTAAAAACACTAGATTAGGTGAACTTGTCATCAAAGACTGCTAGTAAAGTGTTATCCATTTGAAACTACTTAAATATATTAGTAAAACAAGAACTGTGATCATTAAAATGTGTACTAAATTGATGCTAAATCAGCACCAGCACTAAATTCAAGGGGAAGTAAAAAACATATAAGTTTGTATCATTAGCATATCATTAACTTGTTGTATTACTGTTTAAAACCTCCATTTGGTCCCAATTAAGGAAAACCTTAACTTGCATGAAGTCAAAACATTTTTGTTAAATTAGACTATATAATTATATACTAACCTTGCAAATCAAATTGACACATACCACCCTCTCAACCTCAAATATTTGAATGAAGCTGAAGTAATTACCCTTATTTAATAGTAGTAGACATCACATAAGACCCATTATTTTAGCTATATCTTCCTGGCATTTCTTTCAGAGTAATTGCTACTATCTTTCCTTTTCATCCATTCAACTAAGATAACATTTTGAAGATAATGATAAGAACAGCACTTCACCTTTACTGCACCATTGGGGTTTTATTTAGGCCATGCTGGGGGTGTTATCAGGTTTTTGCACTCAGTGTGCAGGTAGAGAGCAGGCCCTTGATCAGAATCTCTGGGAAAAATGGAAGGTGAGTGATCTCTATAATTTATAGTAATTAACAGTAACAGAGGGAGCTTGTGAAAAGAATTAAGTGATTCTCACCACATTTAGGCATATAATAGGTAGCAGAGTGCCTTCTCTGGACTCTGATGCCAGGAAATAATATTTTCTCCTAGAATGTGATTTGATGATTCTGAGACTGTATCTGTGTCTATATCTGCATCTATGTCTATATATGCACATATATAATATGAATTTATCACTATAACATTTATGCAAAGTTGTGAACCTTCAGAATTTGTATATATGTGTATATACATATGTGTATATATATATGTGCATATATATATATATATTTGCATCACAAAGCATGTGTTTTGGCAAAAGACAACCACAAACATCTTCAAGGCTATCAAACGTTAGGCACCAGGCAGTATGAAGGTATATTGTTTTATGGCTAAATCAGAACAATTGTTAAAATGTTCTTAGCCTTGGGCTGTTTATTCAGAATGCCTTATAATACGGTTTTATCAACAAAATTTAAATCTGTGTGCTTACCATTTTCCTAGTATAAGAACAGCAAGTGAACAACAAAGAGGAATAGATTTTGTGGTCTCATCTAAGTGTAACTAGGTTCATGTCGATTCTCAGAAAATCATTATAAGTTACATATTTTAGTGAATATTTACTTTAGAAAAAAATTTCAAGATGACAAAGAAAAAGTCTAAACCTGGATGCCAAAAAGAAAATGACAGGATAAAATGAGAAGATACATTTTACTTAAACCCATTAATATTTTTTTCAGAAGAAATTTATAGTTATCAACATTTAAAAAAAATAATTTCATCATTAACCTGGACACCTGTTGTCTACATCATGAAAGTTCAAGAGAAGAAAAACAAATAAATACATATATGTAGTGTTTACATGAAAATTTATGTAAACAAGGAGATAAAATATTGTTCATTGCTCAGTAGATATTTTGACTGATGATTTTAATGCTTTAATATTATTTAGATATTTATGTTAATTTGAAGAAATTAGCAAATTTTATCTACAAATGTTAACAAGTTAACAAATTGTGCAGCATAGCTATATTTAATACTGGAAATATTGTGCAAATAATGCATTATTTACATGTAACTGAATTAAAATTTCTATAGTTAGAAACAGTAAATATAAACATGTTCAATAGCTATTTGTTCAAAACAGAGTTACTTTAAAATGTCATTTAAAAGTAAAAACTTTCTTAGAACAATTTTCCATGTCCTATTCTCTATATTAAAATCTATTTATCATACAGTTATCGCTCATTATATTAAAATGGAAAAATGAAACAAACACCCCATTATATTTTATAAAAATAAAAACTCTATTTTCATCCAGTATTGCACATGGAGTGTTTTTTTTTTTTACTTATTTGTCTTTAGACTTATTACACACTTACTATACAGAAAAAAAGAAACCAAGTGGGAAAAATATGAATATATTGCCAAATGTGAATTAACCACATCACTTAATTGATTTGATAGTATGATGTATAATTTAGATCAGCTTGTTAGATGGTTTTGTCATTTAAAATTCACATAATGGAATCCATCAGCATTCTTCTGTAGCTTATTTTAACAGATGGAGAGCCTCTCCAGATACCCGATTGTAGTAGACGGAAGCTATATGACCCTTTGAAAAATACTTTGTGCAGAAAATATTTTCTTTATATAACTTCAGGTAGAACTCTTTTAATGCACCATGTATTATTTCTGTTTCTGAAACAGCATTACTGCTTTTGTTTGTGGACAACTTTCTGGGTTATCCATAGTACCTTTGGGGACAAAGAGAGGCATATTGCCATTCAAGATGGAGAGTGATAAAAAGCTAGGGGTCTTGGACAAATTATCATTCTTAACAATATAGCCTTGTTCTTTTATTTCAAAGCTGAGAAAATACTATACAGCTATTATAAATGTTAAATGAGATTATACATGAAAATCACTTTGCATAGTGCATGACATATAGTAATTTATTAGTCAATATCATGGTCACCCTCATCATATTAAAGTGTCAAGGTATTCCCATATCACAGGAACCATCAATTTTACAGCAGTAAAAACTGTTTATACATGTATTATATAAATGCATGTACCATTTATTTTTTTTCCATCTCGAATGTGTAGAAAGGAATGAACAAATGAAAACAGGTGATTAACAATGTCACACACCAAGACAAAACACATTATTATTAGTAAATATTAAACAAAATATTTTATCTTATTTAAGCAATGAAAACAATCTCACAAAAGTCATCAAAGAAAGATTTTTTTAGTATAATTGCTTAACTGTCATGTTCAATTATAGCTAGTTGTGGGAAATTTTCTTTTATGTTATTTAAGTATGGAATATATGTTTTCTTGACTTCTACATTCAAAAGGATATTACTTCAGGTTGTAATTTCACATCACATTTGCTGTTTAATTGCTCCACATGAGAACTATTCCTGCAAAAAGAGCATTGGCTTCTAAAGAGATGGTTTCACTGTTTATAAATGTGTTCTGTCTTTTCCTCTGAGGAATGTAATTCAAAATGACAGTATAGCAAAAAGGTCTTCACACAGAGACATGTAAAACTTCAGGGTGAATAACTTTCCATACATTTAAAATGTGAAAACCTCTTTTAACTCATGATTCAAAAATATTTTTCACCTATTATAATTTCAGACAATAGTCCAAATATTTATGTAATATAAGCAGAAAATAATTTGATCACAGTAATACCCTTGGTAATTTCTGCCCACCGATTTCTCTGTTTATGAGTGGTAACAATTCAACATGTGCCATAATTTCTTTCTTTCTTTTTTTTTTTTGAAGATGTGTTCTAAGGTTTTTGAGTGGCAAGTAAGCTAATATAATAACTTTGTATTTAAATATGGCATAAAGCTAGAAGGAATTGAACTTCAAAGTAAAAAAAAAACTGTCACTTAGCGTTGTTGATCTTGGATAAATTATTTATTCTCTATAAGCCTCAGTTTTCTTAAGGATAAAATGTGGAAAATATTGATCTCACAGCATTGTGTGAAAAGGAAATAAGATAGGAATGATCAATTTCCTGACCCAGTGTGTAAATACTTTAAAAGTCTCAACGCCCTTCTTCTTCACCTTTTTTCCAAATGGGCGTCATCTACTTACCCTTAGATCTATGGATTCAATTGAATAGATACCAAATAAGCCCACATGTTATTCAGATTCTCTTTATCTGACAGTGATTTTCTTGTTTCAATAGCACACCCTCTTGGTTCCCTAAAATACCATGGTTTCTCTCCTGTTGAATCATGTCATGCCACTGTGCTCCAGCCTCTTTCTCCGGGTCCCTACCCAAACTTCTAAGAATCAGTCATTTCTCATACCTATAAGGATTGTATTCTTCCACTTGTAGTTTGGTAGCCCTCTGAAAATCCTCACCATCATCCATATAAATAAAGATATTAACATTACTTAGAAATATACTATTTGCTGTTTCCCATACTTTAAACTGAAAATATTTTGTATTAACAAAACCCAAAACTGGACTCAAGTTCACAACACCACTTGTTTATATATAAGCAAAATAATCTCTCAGCCTATCCTCAACTAGCCATAGCTTGTCACACTTAAGTTGTTAAAAATGGAGTGCTTTTAGAATTGCAAACATATTCTGTAATAATACCAAATGCATGACTTGTTTCACCTTTTATATATTTATTTATATTTTTTCTGTTTCCCCAAATAGCAAAGAAAAGTAGAAGTATTGCTCCAACATTCTTTGTTATTAATCATAACTTAAACCATTTGCCATATTTTCATTTGTAAATGTAGGATTATTTATTTTTTATTAATTATTTTAATTGCAAAACAGCATTTCTGTATCTTTATCATGTAAAACATGCTTTGAAATTTCTATGCTTAGTGGAATAGGCCAATTGAGCTATCTAGCTATGCATTAAAGTTAAATAATTTCTAATTGCATCTGGTGTAACATTTAGCCACTAGACTTACTGATCACTAAGTAAAAACAACAACAAAAAATACATTCCCTTCAGAATGTATAAGTAGATGACTTTAAGAAAAATGTGATAAAGTAGTAAAATATGGAAAAACATATAAGCAAAGGAATACAATATCCATTTAGTTAAATATCCTAAGTTGTATATATTTTAATAGATGAACTCATAAACTCTCCTGGAATGAGAAAAAGAAGATCATTTGTTTTGTGTTTTTAAACTGTTTTTGCAAATGAGTACCTAGTGATTTAATCAAGATTCTTATAAAACTGGGAATAGAAACATGCCGCTTCTGTATTCTAAGTCCTAGCAATACTGAAATAATCCTTGAAAACTCACCAGGAATGAAAAAGATACTGATCGGTGTTAAATGTAATGTTGCAGAAGAAAACTAAGTGCAACACAAGTGGGAAGAACTCATTATCAGTAGAAAACAGAGTTCTGAAGAAGATACAGGTGTGAATCATTCTATTATCATAAAAACTATAGCAATTTTCACCCATTACAAAACCAAAATGAAATAACTAGTCAGAACTAAAATAGTATAAATAACATCAACATTATCAGACATACAAAAATATTTGAAAATTGTTTAACACATGTAATTACTGCATAGAAGACACAGAATTCTAGTGCAAGTTATATCATATAAACATATAATATGGTAGCATATTATTTATAAATATGAGGCCTTAAATTACAAATTACATCAGATTTTGCAGGTATGTAATATTATTAATTTAATAAGCTATTAAGGTAAGATCACAACCTATTGTGAATATCTTACTTTAATAAAAATTGATAGTATAAGATCTGTTCCTCATCTATTATTATCTTCTATTAAAGTAACACTGGACATGATTCTCATTAAAAATTTAAATTCTGAAGACATGTAATTTTTAATCCATTAGTTTCTTCCTCCTAAAGACCAAAAGTGTCTGGAAAATTATTTTAATTTCCATAGTATTCCGTAATAGCATAGGTAAGTTTTAGAAGTTGCACTCATAGACTTAACAGGAAATATAACATACTTTTGGGGAATCGAGGTGGATTGTCATTGACATCTGTGAGAGTGATGTTGACTATTGTTGTTCCAGCTAATCCTCCTAGTTGTCCTCCCATATCCTTGGCTTGGATGAGTACTTGGTATTGTTCTTTGACCTCTCTGTCCATGTTTGGCAAAGCTGTTCTAATAACACCTAAAAGAGAAAAAAAAAATAATGTAATGTAAATATCGCAAGCATTGTGCTCTAATAAATAAAATAGTTTGCAACAATAACAACATGATTCTATCTGGATGCACTACCAAATACATGCCAGCTAAAATTCTGTCTTTTTAAAACGTTAAGCACTCAAAATATCCAATTATTCAGATATAATTTAATATATAATGGCAGCCACATCATAAAATGTCATACAGTAGTGAGGAATATGGTTAAATATCAACACATCAGCTTTCAAAAATGGTTATTCTTCATTGTCAACGAGCTTGTACATAATTTACACTCATCATCATATTATTTAAAAATTGCTAAAGACTAGAAATAAAAATATACATACTAAAAATTTTAAGTGGTTAAAGGGAATATGTAATTTTCAACGATTACTATTTTCTTCTTCACTTATATATTATCTAAGGAAAATATACTACCTTATTTGTTAAAGGCATAAAAACTCTTTTGTGCATATTTTATTTTGTCTTTCAGAATTTCTCTTAGTTGTACTAGCAATAGATTTTTCATCAAGTTTCTCCAGTACCTGGACAATACCTGCCATTGGGAATGAACACAGTAGGTATGTGTTGACCAATTAACTAAATGAATGACTGGCTGAATAAATAAATGAACTTATAAACAATTAAAGTTATAATCAAAATTTTTACAATAGATATGCATATTTACATTGTCTTTTTTTTCTGTTCTTATGCCCAAGTGTAGAACTACTTGTATTTACATTTATTCATAGTAGAATATCTAAACCTTCTTTATTCTTTTCAAATAAAACCATGAATAAATTTTATTTCAAATGTCAATCTATAGTCAATGGTTTAAGGGAGAGATTTGGGCAGTATTTGTCTTAAACCGACATGGCTTTGACAGTGCTTTTTCTCTTAAATAAAATGGCATATATGAATAACAAAGATAATATCAACCATCAACACAAACACAGAGAATCCAAATCAGAAACACAATATACATCCCTATATTTCATTTGTATTTTCTGCTATCAACTTACCAAATGCTGTTTCACTGCAATTCAGACAATTACAATATGAGACTTCTTCTGACCCTTAGCAGGAAATTGTTGCAAAATATACAACCTTCATTTTTGCCACTGCTGCTTTATTCATGAATTGGTACTGACACATTTTTTATTCAATCTATTTGTCCTCTCTTCAGCTCAGGTTCCTGATGCTTCATTTCCATGTCTCTTAACTAAGATTCTTTGTTTCTACATCTCAGTATGCCATTCCTACATACCTTAAGTTATATGACTTCTACCTGATTGACCATGCTTATATTTTCTAAATAAATCCTCAGGTTTGATTCATATACATGATGTCATGTCCTGTTGATAATCTAGAACTATCTTAACTCATATTCATTCTCAATATATAAGTGATATATTTTTTCTTTATTCATTTCCAATATAAAAATTTTCAATATGAAATTCAGTCGCACGCGCACGAGAGAGTTGTGGAGTTATTTTTTTCTGTTTATTTGCTGACCTCTATAAAAAACTACCTTCTTGGATCAGTCAAATTAAAACACTCAAATGAAATTTTTTAAAACGAGAGATTAAATACTATCTGACTTATTTATAATCTTACGCATATGTATTTTTTTCTGGTGATTCATGAAAAGTTTCAAGAGCCTCTCCATCACCCTTACTGCCCTACCCTCCTAATCCATCCCGTGTCAGATAGGTAACTTGTCTGTGCTTCCCGTCTCCCTCTTAAGGCAATGCTGCTCGACTAGAAGGAAGAATGTAGAATTTGGAGAGAGGAAATTCAGAGAGAAGAAGTGATGTATGCATTGTTTGAAAGATAACTTTCTAGTGATGACCAAGATTCATTGCAGTAGAATTTATTTCTAAATATAAGTCTGAAATAATTTTTTTTGGAAAAAAGATAGATATATTGTATCTTAATATGATTTGAGTATCATGTACCTGAATAATTTTTCATCATAAATAATCAAAACAATTAAAGTAAAAGCAAATTGAGAAAAATATTCAGCCAGATATTACTTCTGCTAACATCAGTGAACACGTGGTGGAGAAAGTTATAAATTTAAAATAATTGTGAGCCGGGCTCGGTGGCTCAACCTGTAATCCCACGCCTTTGGGAGGCTGAGGTAAGTGGATTGCCTGAGCCCGCGGGTTCGAGACCCACCTGGGCAAGCAAGACCTCATCTCTACAATAAAATCAAAAAATTAGCCGAGCGTGGTAGCGCACGCCTGTAGTTCCAGCTACTTGGAAGGCTGAGGCGGAAGGATCGCCGGAGCCCAGCAGGTCGAGGCTGCGGTGGCCGGGAGCGGCCACTGCACTCCAGTCTGGGCGACAGAGTGACTCCAACTCAAAAAAAAATAAAAAATAAAAATAATAATAATAATAATAATTGTGAAAGGATGGAAGGCTGC
>CAUYQG010220826.1:0-43268 GCA_963574415.1 Tarsius wallacei
CACTCCAGTCTGGGCGACAGAGTGAGACTCCGACTCAAAAAAAAAAAAACAGAAAAGGAAGAATAAATCACAAAAATATAGCAGAAATAGAATTAAAAGGACTTAAAACTTTCTACAGCAGCTAAAGGTAACTGAAGAAAACACACAATTGTGCTAATTATTCAAGCAGGCACCCAGTACTGCTGCCATTCTGTATTTCACATTTTACTTTCCAATTTTCTCAGACAATCATACTTTCTTCCTTCTCAAACTTCTAACACTAACATCCGTCTCATTCAACAAAGCTTGTTTCTTGTCACAAAAGAAAATAAGGAGCAATCGGACAAGAATTACATTATCTTCCAATCAACATATCTGCATCTCTAAAGGTCTATCCTATATCCCTGCCCTGCTTAACATGATTATTTCCATTCCTAAGCCCAATCCCTAAAACTGTATCCTGAATTTCATTTTGCTTGCCTTCTTAAAAACCCTCCTCCAAGCCAGGCACTGTGGCTCACACCTGTAATCCCAGCAAGCTGGGAGGTGAAGGCAAGAGGATTGCCTGAGCCCAGAGGTTCGAAACCAGTATGGGCAATTTGTCAAGACTTCATCTCTACAATAAATAAAAAAATTGGCCAGGCATGGTGGCATGCTCCTGTGGTTTCAGCTACTTGGAAGGCTGAGGCAGAAAAAGAACTGTCTGAGCCCAGCAGGTCAAGGCTGTGATGGCATGAGCGTGCCACTGCACTCCAGACTGGGGAACCAACTGAGACTCCGACTCAAACAAAACAAAAAACCTTCCTCCAGTATACCATCTCTCCTGAATCATCAATTTCCCACTCTTTACTGAAACATTCCCAGAAAAAGTCTTCCTCAACCATGTCCACCTCCAGTTACCATCTCCGATTTCAACATTCTCCCTAAGACAGAAAAAAACCACCCAAAACCCTTAAAAGATCTGTCTGCAATTACTGTCACTACCTTCTTTTCTCTTTTTCTCCTTTTAAACCATTCTACTCAGGCATTCCTTCCCAGCATTCCAATGAAAATATTTGTTAAATGTCACCAACCACTATCTTGCTAAGTCCAATATCTCATTCTCTCTCATCTTCTGTATCCTCTCCACAATATATGGAGATAACACTGCCTCCTCCTTTCATAAGTAGTTTATTCACTTGGCTTCCCGGATATACTTAGTTCTCAAGGAAGCTCCTTCTATTTCCTCTCTTGCTTCCTCCTCTACATGTTAGGAATGCCCTAGGACTCAGCCCTATGGCTTTTCCTCAACTTTGTAGTTCCTGAGTTTCTATTTGGTTCTCTTACAAATCTGTAATGCAATTTTTGTTATAGTCTCCAACTCTCTGCTAAAAACTTTTCAAGCTTAGCTTTTATCTCCTAGATCATAGTAAATAGCTTTTAGTCTATGTTTGATAATTCTAGTATCTGGAGTTCCAATGGTCTATTCCTGTTTTTTCTGCTCGTTCTCCTCACTCATGGTATCTTGTCTCTTCAATATGCCTAGTTGTTACCTTTGATTCTGTGCCAGACACTGCATTTGAAAAATCTGGAGAAATAATTTGAGGCTTAGAATACTATTTTCCAACCTCTTCTCTATCCATATTCTTTCTCTACTAAGTTAGTAATTCGCAAACTAGCAGCACTTCAAAATCGCTTTGAAACTTGTACAAGACAACTTTCCTAGCCCTCATGCAGAGGAATTTAAATTCAAATTGGGAGAAGAGTAAGCATATATTGCTGGCATTTCTAGAAAGTTTCCTGTGAGATTCTATCATGTGATCAAAAGTTAAGAAGCTATGACCTGAATGACTTCATCTGGCCACATGTATATACATTAATGACACACCAAATTTTACCTCTCGTCAAAGGCGACTCTTGATATCCAACTGTTTACTTCAACCACCCACCTGGATATCCAATGGGCATTTCAAATTTAACAAAGCCAAATCAGAATACTTAATTCCCTCTTTATTCCACCCTTCTCCAGATTTTCCTTGTTACTAGCCTAGCCAAACTTACTATCCCCCTGTGCCTACTACATACCTACGTTATACGTCTATTGCTTCTGAGCTACAAACCTCTTCAGCAAGTTAACCTACTGATTACTGTTGGTAACTGTAACACAATGGTATTTGTGTATCTAAACACAGAAAAGGTAAAGTAAAAATATACTAATATGATATTATGGGGCCACCATCATTCCTGTGTGGTTTGTTGGTCAAAATTTCATTATGCAGCATGTGACTTGCACTCAAACATTTGTTGACTGACTGAATGATGACTAACTCATCTAGGATGTTGGGAGGATGATGGTACTATTCATCATAGAATTTATGAGATGTATGAAAAGTGTCACACGTTAAGTGTTGGATATAAAAATTGTCCCTATAAACAACTAAAATGACAAGGTAGTTTAGAGAACAAGCTGTAATAAATTTCTTCTCTTAGATTAAAAGCAATATGGCATTACTGAACAATGTATCAAAAAAAGCACTCTAATGAAAACCGCACATCAGGAGATTTTTGCTCTGTTATATCCATCCACAATCCTAATTTGCACTATTGTTACTGGTGATACTATGGGGTAAATTTGGTTAATTACAAATTAAATATACTACTCCAGAAAATGAATTAAAGAGAAAAGTATCTACAAACAATGAGCAGTTATTTGTTGAAGATGCCTTTACTGAGTTGAATTCCATGGTTTAAATCACATAGCTATATCAGAACAAATAAGTGGTTTTATAGTATTTACTAATGTTAAATTAAACAGATATTTCAAATTGCTGGAAAGTATTATCCTCAAAGATGGATCCCATGGAACTGTGAACACTCTTTTCCATAGAGTACTAAGAAAATAATAAGTGTGACCAAAAACATACATGTAAAATTATTTTATTTTAAAGGTCTCACAATGTATCATAGATCTTTCTCTAGTCAGAGAGAATGTAATTTAATATTCCCAATTTCTTACACATACCGTTGCCAGTGCATCAGAAGACTTATAAATCAATACAAACGAAACTCAGAAACTACACTTCAAAGTTTTTAAATTATTTTGCTCAAAAAAAGTCTAGTGAGAACTTATGTGTACTACAACTCAACATGACAAACTTAAAGGCAAACAACTGGCGAAAATATTTGTGGTATGTGAAAAAAGATTAACATCCTTAACATATAAAGATGCATTACATCTTTATGTTGTAAACAAGTAGTATACTAAACAAACAGTAAGGAGAAACAAGCAAAAAACATAAAGCCAATTTATCAAAGAAGCACAAATAGACAATAAGCAAAAAAAAAAAATGTTCAACTTTCTCAATAAAACTCCACTGTACACGACTTGTGTGGTGCAAATGAAAAAAGCAAATAAGCCGGGCTCGGTGGCTCAGCCTGTAATCCCATGCTTTGGGAGGCTGAGGTGAGTGGATTGCCTGAGCCCGTGGGTTCGAGACCCGCCTGGGCAACTTGGCGAGATCTCATCTCTACAATAAATCAAAAAAAATTAGCCGGGTGTGGTAATAAGCGCCTGTAGTTCTGGTTACTTGGAAGGTTGAGGCGGAAGAATCGCCGGAGCCCAGCAGGTCGAGGCTGCGGTGGCCAGGAGCGGCCACTGCACTCCAGTCTGGGCAACAGAGTGAGACTCCAACTCAAAAAAAAAAAAAAGAAAAAAGCAAATAACATCTTAATATTATGAACACAGTTTGGACCTCACAGTCCCCATAAGAATCTCAAGGAGCCCTCCTGCCCCCCGTCCCCCGGGGTCTCAGACCACACATTGAGAATTACTCCATTAGTATTTTGGGGTAAGATTATACAATGTCTGGGATTTGCTTAAAAATAACCCAGGAAGAGTAAAGCTTTAAATGGTGAGAACAGAGGAAGCTAGGAGGTGGGTACTTGGGAGTTTCATTACACATGATGAACAAAATTTGTATAATTTTGAAATTTTCTTTATTTTTTTAGTTCCCAGTATTTTATGGTCAAATTATCAAAAAAAAATTTTTTTTAAGAGACTGAGATCTCACTATGTTGCCCAAGCTGGTCTAGAATTCCTTGCCTCAAACAACCCTCCCAGTTCAGACTCTTGAGTAGCTGGAAACTATAGGTGCACACTACCGCACCTGATTCCAAATTATCAATTTAAAAAAATTTTTGGATTATTTCTATATTTATAAACTATCCATTTCCATTTCTATAATCACTATTATTTCCTCATCTCCAACTCATTTCCTCAGGATTCATTTTTTTCTACCTAATCCTTCAGTAGATAATTTAGAAAGGGTCTTAGAATAATGATATTTTAAATGTCTTCACTAAACCCTAACTCTTGAGTGGTAGTTTAATTGCACATAGAATTCTGGGCAGCTGGTTATTTTCTCTCTAAACTCTGAAGATATTACTTCATGATCTTCCGACATCTTTGTGACTGAAAAGAAGTTGCAGGTCTGTCATTTCTTTGTTAATAATCTGTCTTTTCTCTGTTGGCATTAAGATGTTCAATGAAATATCTCTGTAATTTTAATTTAAGTCAGGGATAGACTTTTTACTTACCTAGATACCTGAGTAAAATTTTATTTGTAGACTGTATTTCTTCAGCACAAGAAAATTCACAGCCATTATCTCATCAAACATTGCTTTTTTTTTTTTTTTTTGCCATTCACTCTATTATTTTTCTGAATTTCTTATGCTGGTTTCTTTCAATCTTTCATGTCTCTTAACTGCTCCTTTCTTATCTCTGGGCATATTCTGAGTAATTCCTCCAATGTCACTTATTCTTTTTCTAAGTCCATTCTAAAGATTGTCTCAGTTTTTTAAATTTTCATCTAATCTAAGAGACACCACTACCAGTTAAAAACAAAACAAAACAAACCAAAAACACTACCAATTAAACATTGACATGCTATGGACTGCATGACGCACCCTATTTCAGAAATGTTGTGTCTCAGAATCAATACAAGTTTCTCATTTCCAGGACTTGATTCTTTTTCATGTTACTTTTGTTTTACTTCTTTTCTATAGATGCTATTCTTTCTTTTATATCACTGACAATGATAAACATACTGACTTTAAAGTCATTAATAGAATGTTCTATTATTTTTCTTTAATCTGACATGAATTCATCTCCTAACTGTTGATTTTATCAGCTATCTTTCATAGATTTTACCTTCACATATTTTGGAATTTAGGTTTTCAGGTTCACCTTGAGTACAATCTTTTTCTTTATCTGTATTGCAACTATGTCTAGCATTTTTGTAAGCCCCAGAACTCCTATACTGGATTTGGTGGTAATACTGGCTATATCACAAGTCCAGAACTAGCTAACAGTTCAACAGTTCAAACTGATACAGATGCTGATCACAAAAGTATATTGATATCCTCCTATTTCCCTGTGTCCTCTTCTCATTTCTGTAAATCTTCATGTAAGCCATACCTCAAGGTAACCAACAGCAACAACTTTTTGTGGTTCCCCTTAACAAAAAGAAGTCCTACTATGACCCTGGCTTTAAGCAGTGACTTCTGGGCTCTTCCTCATGTGGGACACGTTTATCTATAAATAGATAATTAAATAGAATATAAGTCCTAACCTAACTACTAGTAAGTATAGTAGTCCCCCCTTATCTGAGCCTTTGCTTTCCACAGTGGTTTGTTACCCACAGTCAACCACAGTCCAAAAATATTGAATCAAAAACTCCAGGAAAAATCACTTCTTGGCCTTTTGGCTAGATCAAGTGAAAAACTCCAGGAATAAACAATTCTAAGTTTTAAATTGTGCACCATTCTTAGTGCAATGAAAATCTCACACCATCTCCCTCCATTCCCCCAGGCCTTGAAAAATCCCTTTGTCCAACCTATCCACACTGTATATGCTACCACTTATTATTGTATAGGAAAACAGTATCTATACAGCTCAGCATTATCCAAGACTTCAGGAACCCACTGGGGATCCTGAAACTATCCCCATGGATAAAGGGGGACTGCTCTATTTTTTTGAACTACTAAAATATAAGTAACTAAAAAGTAAGCAGGATAAAAACTGTACATGCAGTATAATTATGACAATACTTTTAAAATGTATGACGCCAAGTCCTATCCCTGAAATCAAATCAAAAGATCTTTCACTTTCTACATTAAATATTTATGTAACGTTATTATTTTCCATACCAAGCATGTATTACTTTTGTAAGCAGATAAGGCAATCTTTAAGTACAGAAAATACTCAATTATAAGGTTGAAAATTAATAAGCCAAAAAAGTATTTTTGGAGAATCAGATGTACTTTCCCCAAGCTTTAAAATTAAATAAAAATCTTAGACTTTCTTAAATTTAATGAAAGACCATATACATATATATGGATTCACAAATGAAAAGGAGCTCAAACACAGAAACAAAGCTAAGTGGCACGATACTCTATTACTAGGTCAAGGACTTATATTCTTTATACTTAAATAAAATATCATCAGGTTATGTTTGACAAGACAACTGTAAAGTCTACAAAAAACAAAAACAATAGCTAAAAAAACAAAAGGCTGGTCCTCTCTATTTGTGTAAGAGGGCTCAAAGTGAGGTCTACCAATTACTTTAAATCAGCATAAATCAGTCTTCAAAATTTTTTACATCCTTGCTTTAATTCTAAAAATTCCATACTTCCACCACAAACTTTGGTTTTCAAGCAATAGGGTTGGCCTTTTAGCAGTATTTGTACATTCCATAATCAGCCAATTGTGTCAAGTGATCTCCCTCAGGCAAAATCAAAGATGCATTTTTTACCTCGTTAGAATCATCAATAAAAAATTCTGTCCCCCTCCAGCATGGGGAACAGAACCACATCTCTACCAAAAAAAAAAAAATTATTTGGGTATGGTGGCGCATGCCTGTAGCCCCAGTTATTCAGGAAGATCACCTTAGTCCCGGAGGCCAAGGCTGCAGTGAGCTGTGATCATGCCACTGCACTCCAGCATGGGGGACAGAGCAAGACTTCGACTCCAAAAACAACAACAAAATTCAGCTTTTTGAAGTGTTTCTATTTTCTCTGCTAATAAAAAAAAAAGTATGAATACTAGCTAGTCCTTAACAGTACAATTTTCCATGGATAATGGGGAATTCTAAACATTAAGTTATTTACTTAATGCTCAGAAGTGATAACTTCTATAAACCCTTCTTCCTAGTTTAACTCCTGACTATATTTTATTTTATTTTATTTTATTTTTTGAGTTGGAGTCTCACTCTGTCGCCCAGACTGGAGTGCAGTCAGCCTTCCAAGTAGCTGGAACTACAGGCACGCACTACCACACCCAGCTAATTTTTTGATTTATTGTAGAGATGAGGTCTCGCCAAATTGCCCAGGCAGGTCTCAAACCCGTGGGCTCAGGCAATCCACTCACCTCAGCCTCCCAAAGTGCAGGATTTCAGGCTGAGCCACCGAGCCTGGCTTCCTGACTGTATTTTAAATGTGCTCAATCTTGAAGGATAAAACTGTTTTTAGAGGACTAAAATTTGAGAGTCTTGGCTTAAATTTTGGGGAAATTTTCTGATATTGGAAAGATACATAAATTCGTACTTTGCCTCCTCCCACCCAGTTTCAAATACACAGCTATGATAGACAAAGTCAAAATAAGACAACAAAGAAGTTTTCTAAAACAGTATACATTTTTCAGTGGGCCAGAAATAAGAAGAAATATAAGGGGTGAGTGAGGCTGCAGCTTGGGGCCTGATGGTCTCTATGTTCCAAGGAAGATAGGATTTGGCTCCTAAGGTTGATAAGGAATAGTAAAGACACCCACAAGAGAAGAGGTTAGAGTCAGATTTACTGCTTAAAGCAGGCTGGAGTAGAGGTCCTTTTTGTTGAGGAGAAACTTTAAAATTAAAAAACAAAAAAAGGCAAATTCCAAAGCCCAGGTAAAAAAATATATATGTACAAGCTTTCTCCTTTATTTTGAAAAATTGTTACATTAATTTCAAACTTACAAAAATAAAAAAGCAAACCAAGGGTCTCAATGTTTTCTGCATTTTCATCTGGACATACTACACCTAACACAAAAAATTTTTTGCTCTGGTTTTAAGGTGAGAAAAAGTATCTTAAAATAATTTATTTTGGCCGGGCATGATGGCTATCTGTAATTCCAGCACTTTGAGAGTGCAAGTAAAGAGAACTACTTGAGCCCAGGAATTCATGACCAGCCTGGGCAACACAGCGAGACCCCATTGCCACAATAATCTTAAAAATTAGCCAGGCATGGTGGTGCGCACCTATAGTCTCAACTACTTGGGAGGCTGTAGAGGGAGATTGCCTGAGTCCAGGAGGTCAAGGCTGTTGTGAGTTATGATCGTGCCACTGCATTCCAGCCTGGGCAACAGTGAGACTCAGACTCCAAAAAGATAATATTGATTTCTCTTCTAGCTAAATAAAAAGACAGTACACTAAGAGAAAGTTTTCCTAATATCTAATATCCTCAAAATGAAAACTTCCCAGTTTTTATAACTAAAAAGGTTATGTACTACCTAGCATTATTCTCATTTGCTTTATTTAACTTTCACTTTCTCAAATTCTTTCCCCATTCCTTTAAAAGTGGGACAAAAATCAAATTTAATAGCTGCCTAGAGTACTTCATTATTTAACTCTTCCTGGACACCATTCAGTAAACTAAATCACCACTTTAAAAGTTCCATTTTGTATTCAATTCATACAGTGTTTCTATTTTGATAACATGAAAAGAAATTAACGGAGCACATAATGCTTTATACTAACCTATTTTATGACCAACATAAATCCACAAAAATGACAAATTTTCTACATGTTTCCTAACATGTATATAACTCTGCAATATTAACTTCACAAAAATGTTATAAATTGTTTTCTAAAAACTGTCATGTCATCAGAAGTCTGTCACTTTATCAGTTCTCAAACTTTTTGGTCTCAGAACTCCTTTCAAACTCCTAAATATTACTTTTTGAGGGCCACAAAAAACTTTTGTTCATGTAAGATGTATATGTGTGTGTGTGTCTGTGTATAATATCGATATTTACCATATTTGAAATTAAGGTATTTAACTTCAGTATCATAAATAACAGAGAATTTCAATTTTTAAATTCATTTCAAAATAAATCCACAGCTGGGCATAGTGGCTCACATCTGTAATCCCAGCACTTTGGGAGGCGGAGGCAAGACGACTGGAGTTTGAGACTAGCTTGGGCAACTCGGTGAGACCTCGACTCTACAGTAACAGAAGGATCACTGGACACAGCAGGCTGAGGCTACATAGTAGCTGTGAGCGTGTGCTACTGCACTCCAGCCTAGGCAACAGAGTGAGACTCTGACTCAGACTCAAAATACATAAACAAATAAATAAATAAATCTACTATCTACTACATGTTAACATAAACTAGCAGTTTGTGAAAAACCATTTTCCAAAACAACAAAAATTTTAATGTGAAAACCAGGTTTCACATTTTTGCAAATCTCTATAACGCCTAAGTTAAGACAACACTTAGCATCTCAGATCTGCTTCTGCATTCAATCTCTTGCAATATGTGGTTTGGGCTGAGGCATATGAAGAATACTTAGTCTCACAGATAGGTAGCTGGAAAAAGGAGAACTAACTTAATAACCTTTCAGTCATTTGCGGGTATTGTTTGCTACCACACCAAAATTAACAAGTGGCAGTTTCTTAAAGGACAGTTCAAATGTGGAATCTGAAACTCTTTTTTTTTTTTTTTTTTTTTTGAGTTGGAGTCTCACTCTGTCACCCAGACTGGAGTGCAGTAGCCACTCCCGGCCACCGCAGCCTCGACCTGGGCTCCAGCGATCCTTCCGCCTCAGCCTTCCAAGTAGCTGGAACTACAGGCACGCACTACCACACCCGGCTAATTTTTTTTTATTTATTGTAGAGATGAGGCCTCGCCAAGTTGCCCAGGCGGGTCTCGAACCCGCGGGCTCAGGCAATCCACCCACCTCGGCCTCCCAAAGTGCTGGGATTACAGGTTGGCCACCAAGCCCAGCCAAATCTGAAACTCTTATCTGTAAACTTTTTTTTTTTTTTTTTGAGTTGGAGCCCAGGCTGGAGTGCAGTGGCACGCTCATGGCCACCTCAGCACTGACCTGTCGTGCTCAGGCAATCCTTCCATCTGCCTCAGCATTCCAAGTAGCCGGAACTACAGGCATGAGCTACCACACCCGGCTAATTTTTTGATTTACTGTAGAGATGAGGTCTCACCAAGTTGCCCAGGCTGTTCTTGAACCCATGGGCTCAGGCAATCCCCTCACCTCAGCCTCCCAAAGTGCTGGGATTACAGGCTTGAGCCACTGTGCCCGGCCCATAAATTTTCTATACTGTTACTGGTCTATCTTGCATTTTGAATGGCTCTTTTACCCATATATGATTTAATAATATAATGAGTTGGTCATCTGAAAACTGCTGGTTCACTGAGTTACCATACAGATCTTCCAAGTGTTGGCACATTTCATTATAACATCAAAATACAATATCCATCTCATCAGAAAAAATGTAAGTATTAAGAAGCTATTGAGGCCGGGCTCGGTGGCTCAGTCTATAATCCAAGCACTTTGGGTAGCCAAGGCAAATGGATTGCCTGAGCCTGCGGGTTCAAGACCCACCGGGACAACTTGGCGAGACCTCATCTCTATAATAAACCAAAAATTAGCCAGGCTTGGTAGCGCACGCCTATAGTTCTGGTTACTTGGAAGGCTGAGGCGGAAGGATCACCGGAGCCCAGCAGGCTGAGGCTACAGTGGCCGGGAGCGTGCCACTGCACTCCAGTCTGGGCGACTGAGTGAGACTCCAACAAGAAGCTATTAAGTTCATGGTAGTAGATTTGAGTTTCCCAAATTCTAATTTTCACTGGAAAGCCCACATTTTGTTATCAGCAGTAAATACTCTCTGGTTTTTTGGTTTTTAAGTAAAAGACTCACTTCATTTTTTTGATAAAATATCTGGCACTTAAATATGCTAATCTCAAAAACCAGTGTGTCAGTCATTCTTTCAAAGAAAAACCAAAAAGAGTATCTAGTTCAACTTGCTGTATAACCTGGAGGTGGGGAGGGGGACAGGAGTGCCTTTTTTCAGATAATTATCTTATTTTGGCATGCAGCAGAAACACTTTATTATACCATACTTCCCATTTCATTACTAAGACTATTATAAAGACACACAGGGGGAGCTACAAATCAAAACGACAGTGAGATACCACTTCACACCCACTAGGATAGCTATAATTAAAAAGATGGTCAATAATGGGTGTTGGTGGTGCTGTAAAGAAACTGGAAACCTCAATATATTGTTAGTGAGAATGTAAAATGGTACCATCTATTTGGAAAAACAGTTTGGCAATTCCTCAAAAAGTTAAACATAGTTACCATATAATCCAGCAATACTCCTAAGTAACCCAAAAGAAAACATTTCTTCAAAAAATACTACTTATACAAATGTCACAGTAGCATTATTCATAATGGCCAATAAGTGGAAACAACCCAGATGTCCACCAACAGACGCATAATAAAATGTGGTATATCCATACAATGGAAAAGCGTTTGACCATAAAAAGAAATGAAGTACTGGCACACGCCACAACTCAGATGAACCTTGAAAACATTATGCTAACTGAAAGAAGCCAAACACCAAAGGCCACATACCATACAATTACACTGATATAAAATAATAGGCAAATCCAAAGGGACAGAAAGTAAAGTAATGGTTGCCAGGGCCTGAGGGGAGGGGGAAACAAGGAGTGACTGTTAATGGATACGGGTTTCCTTTTGGGGTGATAAAATTGCTCTAAAATTAGATATACTAAAAACCACTGAATTCTACAAAGGGCAAATTTTATGGTATGTAAATTATATCCCAATAAAGCTATTATTTTTTTTTTAAAGTATCGAGCACTCAGGGTCTTGTTTTAGTAAAAATAACTATTTTTATAGGTTCACCAAGGTCATTCTTCAACGAACTGTTATTTTTCTGTAACTGCAAGTGCATGGTCATGAAGAATACAGCAACTCCTAGGTACAGTTTGATGTCACTGCCTTGATTCATGCTAAGACACAAGCAGTTTTATCCACTACCAGTGAAAGTGTCAATAGAGCAAAAAAGAAAAATAATTTCTTAGTGTAGTTTGATATGAAGGACCTCTGAGGGGATCTCAAGATCTCCAGATCACATTTAAGAACTGCTGCTTTAAACCACAGCTTCAGGAACCCTAACCCCAACCCCTAAAAAATCAATTAGTCACAGCTTCAAAAGGAGAATTAAAGGATTTCCAAATACAGATCTGAGGCTCCAAAACCATTCCAACTTTCTAAGCATATATCACAAATCCCTCAAACAAAAAAGGTAATCTCTAAATGGTAAAGAAAGCTATTTCAATCAGTTCAAGTGCCCCAATTTAAGAATTTAGAATCACTGGCCCAGTAAAAGGCTGTAACAGAACAATCTCCACAGAAACCCAAATACAAGGTAGAATTAAATTAATAAAGTTCACAATTTAGTGCACAAAATATTCAATAAAATGTTATCTAGACAACATAGTAGGGTAACAATGATACTATCTCTTTTTAAACTTTATTATCTAATTCTTGTACAACATTCAAAAGTAGACTTCTGTGACTTCTACCCATACTATCAACAACTATTAGCACAGCTAAGTTTAATGGCCATGATCACAAATTCAAAGAATTTTAGACGTGGGAGGCAATCTAGATATAGTTACCTAGTCCAACATCTCTACTTTACACAATGAGAAAACCAAGATTGCAAGAGAAAAATATTTGGCAAAAATCACACAGCTAGCTAGTAGCTGAGATAGTATAAGTAGTCTTTATTCTCAGTACCATTTTCACTATGCCAATCTGACTCCCCAACTGAAATACCATGCATAAGACATTTAACTGGCATCACACTAAGACCAACCAAGATACTCTACCTGCCAAAGAAAAATTTTATAGTGCCTAACACTGCCAAATCAGATGTCAAAACAAATTTTAAAACTGTTAAAGAAAAACTACAAATGTAATTGGCATAACAGAAAAATAATTTCTTAACTTTAAAAACTGCAAAATGTCAAAGAACAACAACTTAAAAGATACTTTGATATCTACTTTCGAACAAACATAAGGAAATAGATCATCATTAATGAGAGCCAGATTCTGATGAACATCTAAAGCAAAAAAATGCCCTCTACGTTATCACTGAACATATTTATGGCATGACATAACTTAAGACTCACCTGCAGGACTGTCAGCATTCTCTCCTGGATGTAGCTGTATACCAGTAGAATCTATAGAGTTTACTGTAACTGTCTGTAGATTTGGCAACTGACCAGTGCTTAGACTAACTGGAGTTGAAGTCAAGGCTCCACCTGCCGCAACTTGACCAAGTGTGAGTGTCTGAACAGGCGTCAAAGTTATTTGTTGGGCAGCAGTATTCTGTATTTGCAAATTCTGCAAGTTCTGGACCCCTTGTACTTGAAATGTCTGCCAAGTTATCTGTCCAGAAGGGGTCACTGTCTGTGCCTGAATTAAAAAGGTTCCAGGATTCAGCTGCAACTGAAGATTTTGCAAAGCCTGTTGTGATATATTTTGACCACTGGCTTGCACACCATGGATTGTCTGTGGTGTAATGCCTTGCACAATTTGGGCTTGACTGGTTGGCTGCTGAGACTCTTGAAGCTGTAGATGTTGTACAACAGGCTGTGCTGTAGAAACCTGAATATTCTGTGCCTGTGTCTCCTCAGAAACAGGCGACTGGATATAATTTCCCTGAAGATCTGAAGAATGGACTTGCCCACTAGAAGTAGTCAAGCTATTTGTGTTTTGTTGTAATATACCTGTACTATCTATCGTAACAGGCAATTGTGATGAAGAGGATGTTGGCACAAATAAATCTGTATCAGTATTAGTTTCATTAATATCAGGAGAAACCCGCTCACCAGTCCTTTCTGAATTGTCTGAACTATCCATAGCTTGTCCTGTGTTTATCAAATGTCCATCGGCATTAATGCCTGCAGTCATTGTCTGAGAACTGCCCGAGAGTCCCAAAGAATCTAGATCGACACTATTGATTGGTACAAAGGTAATATTTCCTGGCAGACCAAGAGGCACATTAGCAACTACTTGGGTTTGGCCAGGAAAAGATGAACCACCAATTGCAACTCCCTGAACCTGGACTTGACCAGTCTGTGGTATGAGATTCTGGATATTAGCAGGAGGTGTTCCAGAGGCAAGTAAGGTTTGATTAGAGCCAGGAATGATCTGAATTTGACTGCTTTCTTGATTTATACCCCCATTATCTGAAGAGCCTGTGAAACCAATCTGAACCTGCTGACCATCTGTTGACTGAATCTGTGGTATTACTTGATATTGAACATTGGACACTGTACCATTTGATGACTCTGATCCTGGTGCAACTGAAAATATTTGTTGATTCTGCAAATTCTGAAGGGGAAGAACATACTGCCCACTTGAAGCAGCAGCACTTGGAATCTGTACTAGATTACCAGCTTCATCTTTTATAGTTGTAGGTGTAGCTGACAAAACCTCCCATCGGTTTGGTGCTCCTCCTAACTGTGCAGAAGCCAAATCACCTGTCTGGATGAAGAAAACAAAAACGTGATATATTTATGGTATATTGAAAACAATCCTCAAAAAAACTCTAAAAAGTGGTATAAATTCTACTACCTGAAAGTGCAAATTATCTTAATAACACAATAGAGTTCAAATACAGAATCAACACTATATGAACTATAATTATCACTTCCAGTTGTTAGTTATTGCAAAGATGGTCCATTGCATTTGAGCAGGGGAAAAAATTTCAATCAGAAAGTTCTTTCTTTTACAGTCACAAACTCATCTTATATTCCTGCATCTATGATCTCTAATGCTATACAGTTTAAAAAAAAAAAAAAAAGTGGAGGTGACTAGAAAAGATGAAGCGTTCAGACTAAACATACCTCAACAATTGGAGAGAGTTCAAAAAGTATACAACCCACTAAATGAGGTACATTATATTTGTATATAAAAAAAGAAACAGCACAGTGTACTAAGTCATCCAAGTTAGAAAACGTTTGTATATTATTGTTATAAACCTGAAATCAAATAATTAAAGCTATTCTCTTAAGGTATGAATTAATGTACTCTAGAGTAAACTCATGGCTAGGGCTATTCCCTTATCAAACCATCAAACTCTACTTTTCCCAAGAACTACTAGGAAATATACAAGACCTTAAAAAAATTTAATGAGGAAAAGTTACTGCCCTGTGACCACATGGCAAAACTGCCCCATCTAAAAAGTTTTCCTAGAATCCAAAAGCTGGAGGATACAAATTGTGGCTTTACCTACTATTGAATTTTAAGAGTGCAGCAGAGTGCCAGGTACACGTTTTGCATTCTATGTATGACTAGCTAGAATCTCAGGGATCCCCATAGTTTATGGATTAAGCAAGATTGGAAAAATACCAACATAGAAAAGCAAAAAGCAATAAAATCCTACATGTCGACATCCAAAGATAGATTTTTTTTAAAAAGAGAATAAAACAGTAATATCTATCATTTGAGCTTTTCTTTTATATGCCAAGTACTATGAGAGGAGCTTATAAGATTGTATAATTTACTCCTTAAAACAATCCTATGAAGTAGGTATTTTTATTAACCCTATTTCACAGCTGAGAAAATCAAGGGGAAAAAGTCACATAGCTACCATGTCAAGACAGGATTTAAAACTAAGCTAAACCTAACTCCAAAGCCCAGGCCCTTTAACACTATACAATTTGTCCCCTCCTAAGACCAAGGGTAAAGACTCAGGAAATAAGAACCTCTATGATTTATTCATCATCAAAATAAAGCCATCCTTCTCCTACTTCCTTCTAATCTATCTGTGATTTTCAGTAACTCCACAAATCACTAGACAATGAGAGCAAAAGTGCATCTAGTGCAGCACTATCAGCCTAGGATCCACAACTGGGCTTTAAGAAATCTTTGAATCCTCTAAAACAGCATGCCAACTTTTTGAGAAAGTGTAATCTGGAGGCAGATAATCTAGGGTTTCACCATATTCTCAATGGGGGTCTGTGACCATAAAAATGGGTTAAGACATATACTGTTCTCGCAACATAAGCCATTATATAAAATTTAATGCAAATATTATAGAACCAAAAGCTCTTAAGTTTCTTAAAAAAACTCACTAGTTTTCACATATATATAGTTGAGAAATATATACAACAATTCAATGGATGAACCATAGTTTAATGACTCAACTCAAATACTTGAACATATCTGCCAGGATGAAGTAAGCATGTAAGTAAACCCTAATCTACAAATACGTATGGCCAAGCAGACATACTCATACATGCTAATATGATATAAAAAGTGGCATATACAAGCCATATGATCAAAACACTGTGGGAACATAGATTTTTTAAAATACTTCACATAGAGATATGTAAAGTAACAACAGAACAAAATGCAAGATTTTACCATGATCAGTTAGAAAACAGAAGCGTGAATAAAGATATAAACAATAAAACCAGCTGGGCTCGGTGGCTCAGCCTGTAATCCTGCGCCTTGGGAGACTGAGGTGAGTGGATTGCCTGAGCCCGCAGGTTCGAGACCCGCCTGGGCAACTTGGCGAGACCGCATCTCTACAATAAATCAAAAAAAAAAAAAAAAAAAATTAGCCGGGTGTGGTAGCGAGCCTGTAGTTCCAGCTACTTGGAAGATTGAGGCGGAAGGATCACCGAAGCCCAGCAGGTCGAGGCTGCGGTGGCCTAGGAGCGGCCACCGCATTCCAGTCTGGGCGACAGAGTGAGACTCCAACTCAAAAAAAAAAAAAAGAAAAGAAAAAAAAACAATAAAACCACCAGCAAAAAAGAAACTGTTGCCTAGGCAACACAGCAAGACCTCGTCTCTACCAAAAAAAAAAAAAAAAAAAAAGTTGGGCACGGTGGTGCTCTCCTGTAGTCCCAGCTACCCGGGAGGCTGAGGTGGAAGTATCCCATGAGCCCAAGAAGTTGAGGCTGCAGTGAACCGTGTTTGTGCCACTGCATTCCAGCCTGGGCAACAAAAAAGAAAAAAAAAAAGAGACCCCCCCAACAAAAAATAAAAAAAAAAAGAAAAGAAAAATATGCAGTCTGGAGCTCAAGAGAGGATCCAGAAAAGGCTGATATTCACAGAGAAAAGTAATGAGGAACTAGACATTTTTGTCAAGGCCTGTAAATGTTTTCACAGATCCCACTAAATTGTTTGGACTTTATCCTGTAGATAGTGAATGAAAGCTATAAAAGGTTTATAAGCAAGTGAGTAGTGCAATCACATCTGTGTTTTATAAAGATAAACTAAGGCCTAGGGAAGGAAACTGAAAGAAAGGCAGAGGGACTAAAGGCTGAGAAACTGTGGGACCTAGTATAAATCTCTAGACCTGAACTAAAACAGAGATCTTTTACGTACAAACACTTAAACTTATTAAACTGAAATTTTAAAATGAAGCACCAGACATTAAAGTCACCAGTCATTCTTCAACTTTAATCTGGTATAGAAATTACAAATTTAAGTCACCTTTAACATTACAGTAACAAGGCAATCTGCAGTGGCTTACACCTATAGTGCCAGCACTTTGGGAGGCCTGGGCAGGAGGATCTCTTGAGCCCAGGAGTTTTGAGACCAGCCTGGGCAACATAGTGAGATCTTGTCTCTACCAAAAAAAAAAATAATAATAATCAAAAAAATAAGTCAGGCGCAGTAGTGCATGCCTGTAGTCCCAGCTACTCAGGAGACAGGAGAGAAGACTGCCAAAGCCCAGGAGGCTGTGGTGAATCATGCTACTACACTCCAGCCTGGGTGACAAAATGAGACCCTGACTCAAAAAACAAAAACATTACAGTAACAAATCATGTTTCATTTCAATCTCTCAGCATTTTAAGTAAACTAAAAACATTTAAACCTATACTTTACTCTAAAATCTGCACTAAAGCATGCCTCAAATCAAATCTTTATCTTCTTAAGGTTCATCTGGAGAATAAACTTTTTTCTGACCAGCATTAAATTTACAAGTATCTAGCTCTTATCAAAGAATATAGTATATCAGACATAAATTAACTTTACAATACTGGCATTTTGTTCCTTTTCCTTTCTTTAAAAAAAGATCAAATTTACGGCACCTAAAATTTTTTTTACAAAATAGCAATAAAGGTAGATATTCAACTATCCATTGAACAGCTTTCTAGTCAAAAAATTCCTTGAAAATAAATACAACTATTCAAATGACAAGTCTGAGGTAAATACTGCCCAAGTCACCCCCTCTCTAGAAGCTAAGTAAAAATAAACTATAGTGCCATTTTCCCCAGCAATGCAGAAAATGAACTGAAGGAAAATCTCCAAATCCATGACAAAATGATGTACCCTGACCTTTTCTGAATAAACCTAAGGTGAAAAGCATACATACAAATATCTATGAAGCAAAAAGACAACAAAAGAATTTACAAAAGAATCAGGCAAGAAAAATAATTTTTCAAAGTAATAAATTTGTAGCTTGAAAAAAATTTGCTAAATACTATTTTTTTTAAATTGAACAAAAAAATACACTCACTCAGAAAACTACTAGACTTTGATGTTTGTTCAAACTAAAGCTATGCTTGAGAGAAAGGAGTATATTATCCTTGAAAGGAAAGAAATCAGAACTGAGTTCTGGTCTTAACTGTGGAATTGTGTGTGATTTTGAACAAGACTCAATTTCCTCATGTGAACAATGGGAAAACTATTACCTTGCAGAGTCATAAAAACCAAAAAGAAAATGTGAAGCTTTATAAACTATATAGCAACATGCAATCCCAAGATATCATTATGATTACTAAGATTATGAGAACAGATTTTTAAAACATCCATTAATAGGCATAGCACAATTCTTGGCACAAAGTAAGATCAATATATTTTTTGAATGACTAGTTAGAGGTATTTTATTTTAAAATAATTACAAATAAAACAACAGAAGGCATCAATCAAACAAACTTTCAGGTATTAGAGCCTTCTATGAAAAAGGCTAAACTAATTTTAAACCTATTTATTCTCATAATTCCACAATGAATAAGTACCAAATATAGCCTCCTAAACCCTTTCATCAGCAATATACTATGAAAAGAGATAAAGTATACTAAATACCAAATGGGAAAGGGATAAATTAGAAAATCATCTAAGACCAAAAAAAAAAAGTTTTAAAATTGTTTGATGTTGGGCTATTGGAAACACTACAGAAACAAAGAAAGAAAAAGATATATAAAAACACTCAACCCAGACAAGAACTAATATCTGGTTTAGGAGAAAGACAACCCTTTACATAAGCTTACAAACTGAATGAAAAACCCACCAGTGCGTCTCTCAGAAACTAACATTTGTATTGGACAATTAACAAACAAAACACCATCTAAGATGGATGTTGGCATCAGTACTGTAAAAAGTTGTTACTGAAGGCAGTCTAAGTCTCTATACATAAACACATAACCACATGGTTAAAAGGACCACAACCTACTGTAGCCTCGGGAAGGCACGGGTGGCACCAAGGGGTGGCACCAGAATGATACTGCTATAGCAATTCGTTTCAAGGGCATTCTCCTGTGCAACCGAGCATAAAAATGGGAAAAAGAGGAAGAAAAAGAAGGCATATATCTCCTTAGATAATACCTGTGTGTAAAAGGGGGAAAGAAATACACCACTTATTGCAGAGCATTTGGGAAGAATTATTAACTCCTCAGCTCCCACAAATAAAAGTTAGAAACAGGCAAAGAAGAACTGGAAGAAGTGTGAAGCTGAGGTGGAAGCAAACTAGGAACCATTCTTAGGCAAATATTCAAGTTTCTTAAAATCTTTAAGGAACACTAAAAGGTAAATAAAAACAATGACTCAACCCAATGAATTCATTACAAATGACAGTGCAGGTCTTATTTTAAGTAATGGCAAATAAGTTATTATTCATTTTTTAAGCTCATCAACATGTATGTGCTAAATTAACGAACACTAAACCTAAACCAAAGGTCAGACAATCACTTTCATAATATTTACTTCTTCAGTTTATTTCACTGAGTTAAAATACAAACAAAATAAGTAAATTAATAACTCACGAGTTCATACAAAAGCAAACTGGACAAGATTATACTCACATAAAGGTCTACTTTTTTCTATTTCCTGGTTTGTTGCTAAAATTAATCACACAACTTTCAGGCATAAAGCACAAAAAGCCTCGCTATAAAACCATCTTTGACAGTCCATTTTGTGGGACATCACAGGTGAGACTGCACAGTGACTACTAGACTTCCTCAGCATTGTACTGAGGATAACCAAACACCATTGACCAGCATCCTCTTTTAGAACTCAAAATTCAAAATCCAAATATTCAAAGTAAACCTTTAGCACAGTCAAAAGGCTTTTCAAGGTGCTTTTAATCTTAAAATACCAAGCTAAACTGGAATGAAGTTGAACTGTATGTGTATATTTCACTTGATTTTAAGCACAATACACATGCAATGTGGCATCCTGGAATGGATACCAGAAAAGAAAATGGACATTAGTGGAAAAACTGGTGAAATTTAAGTGAAGTTTGAAGTTAGTCAGTAGTATCATACCAGTGTTAACTTCCTATAGACAAATACCAGGGCTATAGTAACATCAGGGGAAGCTGGATGAAGGGTATAAGTTGACTCTCAGTTCCACATTTCCAACTTTTCTGTAAATCTAAAATTACTCCAAAATACAACTTTTTAAAAACACAACTATAACCTCTCATGATTCCCAGTCATTTGTGTAATTAAGATTAACTAAACACATTTTAATAAAATATGCTTATAAATGCACATGAATTTCTTTCATTTTCTAAGATGTACTAAAAAAATGTCTGGAAGTTCATTTTTGAACTGGAAAAATAGTGTTTCTATTTGCTAAGACAAACAAAACAAGCCAGTCATCAATTTTACTCAGTGAAAAATCTTATGCACAGGTACCAAATATCATAAAGAAATGTATGTTTTCTGTGTTTTTGGCACAACTATATCTTCATTTTATTATGATTGGCAAATCATGGTGTATTTGATTGATAAATCTCAGATTTAGCAGACTGATGCTAGTCCATGTTCATCTGGCAAAAAATGTGTTGTCAGGAGTGACTGCAATTCAGACAAGGAGCAAGAGAGCCATGGAAACATCTTCTCTACAAGTACATGACCACAACTGGCCAAAGTTGGAGACAGTATTCTATTCCTTGGCCTGAGACTCACAAACATACATACATATTTTTCACGTGTAACTTCCTTCTTCACTTCTCCCCTCCCCCATCTGTAAGCTAGTATCTAAACTTCATAAATTATGGTTACAAGAAAATTTTTGTTCTACTTGAAGTAATTTAAAAGGTGAGTAGAAGCGATATGCTTTTCAATTTTAGTTACTCAGGAGTTTTTTAAGATACAATTTGCTTTGGCACTTTGAGAATGGGTTCATAAAAAAAGATCTACCCGTCCATAAACTTGTCTGAAAATAACAATGCCTCTCACAACATAATTTTATGCTTGTACATTTTAATCTGCTTATGAAGGCACAATTAAAACATTAAAACTATTCACATCCCCTGTAGTATAATTTCAAGCACTAAAGTTACAAATAATATTAACCAATAATATAAGAACATCAGATTAGCATTAGATTAACTTTTAGTGCCTAAACACACTACGTATTTGCTGCAGACTATAACAAATACAAACTTTTGTTTTCAGTGACTACTTACTATTCCTATGATCCACCACAAAAAAAAAAAAACTGAGTGTTATCAATGACTTAATAGGTGAATGCACCTACACGTTAACGCAACAGCAATGATTCAAACAAATATAAAATTCACAATTAATAGTCTAAAAACTGTTCTCACCTAATTTGTGTTAAACCCTCATATCACAGGCCAGCTCCTGCCCCTGCCCCAGACACTGAAAAACACTACAAAAATAATCCCTCCACATCCTATCACACTAGCAGTCATAATAAAATGAAAATATAGCTTTGCCAACCAAATTAAACTACAAGTACATTATATATTATTATGCATGTAAATACAATTCTTACATGTACTTCTGTTTCTAACACTGGTATTTACATCCCTCTTCAAAAGCTAAAGTACTAAGTAACTTTGCTAATTTCAATGTTTGCTAATGCTTTACTTAGCCTCCTTACAAAAAAATCACTGCAAATTTAAGTATAGGACTGCAAAAACTACAACTCACTAACTTTGAATGGTCATTAGAAAAGCACTCAAAGACTGTTCACGCCTGAATACAAAAGAGAATAAACTCTCACTTTGTTTTTAATAATTTACGACTTAAAGCAGTAAGATCTAGTGACTTCCCACCGAAAATGCTCCAGGTTCAAAAATACTAAAAACTAGACACTGCCTCTCGTTGATACTATCTATGGCCGATAGGCTGTGCTTGAAAATTTTGTAGTGTTCAGCGAAGGAGTTTTCAGCACTGATATGAATTGCTCAAACATCCATTTTGGAGTCCTCTACTCCCGCCCTCTCAGACTTCATTTTGTAGAGAATTTTGAGCGAGGTGCCGCAGTGACAATTTCGAGAAAGCCTGAGCCGGCTCCAGCTCCCATCGCGGATGCCAAAGAGCAGGAAAGGGCGCCCTGGGGCTCGGCGGCCCGTCCGAGGCGGGGAAGCGCGGGCGCCCGGGAGGCCTTTTGGGCGGGCGCGCCGCGGGCCGGGGATGGCGGGCGCCGGGCCTCGGCGGGGGCGGGCCGCGCGCGGGACTTACCGTTCCGGCGGCGGCGGCGGGGGCCCCGGCTGCGGCGGCCGCCTCCTCCTCGTCGTCGCCCGGCGATGGCGGCCCTATCTTGCTGCAGGTAGCGGCCAGCAGAGCGAGCGGTGACGGCTGAGTGTCCTACCCCCGATGGGCGGGTTCAGAGAGGGAGACAGGGGAGGGGGTGGCGGTTAGGGCCGGGCCGCCGCTCGCACAGGAAGTGCGACTGGGTCCTCGCAGGCAGCGCCGGGGCGAGCGCCAGCCCGCGCTCTCCTCCTCCTCCTCCTCCGGCCGCCCGCCCGCCCCCGGCTCGCGGCCCCCGGCCCCCGGCCCGCACGCACCCCGGCACCCCGGTCCGCGGGAAGGCGGGCGGCGGGCTGCGCGCCGGGCCTCCCCCTTCCGCCCGGAACCCACCCCCGGGAGGGCGCGCACCCTGGCACACTCACACTCGCACAAAAAGGCGGCGGGCGGGGGAGCGCGGGCGGGGTCGGGAGCGTTGGCGCCTCGGGCGGGCAGCTCCCGGGGCGGGGGGAGGGGAGGGGAGAGGCGAGGAGGGAGGGGAGAGGCGAGGGGAGGAGAAAGCGGCGCGAGGGGGGAGCCGGGCCGGGGCTCAGCCGCTCCTCACCTGGGCCGCCGCCGCCGCCGCGCCGTTTCCGTGCTGCTGCTGCTGCTGCTGCTGCAGATACTCGCCGTGGCCGCCGCCGCCGCTGCCGCCGCCGCCGCTGTCCACGTCCAAGGCAGCCATTTCCTCTTGTTTCACGGGCTTTTCGGGAGCTGCAGGCACAGCGCGGGGGGGTGGGGGTGGGGAGGAAGGCGGGTGGAGGAGAGGGAGGGGGCCCGCGGGCCGAGGCGAAATTACTCCGAAAGCCCAGACCGAGGCCCCTTCCCCTCCCCCACCCGCCCCCCGGCGGCGGCGGCGGCGGCGGCTCCCTCCTCCCCTCCTGCTGCTGCCCCCGCCCGCCGCTGCCTGTAACCCTCCTCCTCCTCCTCTCTCCCTCCTCCTCCTCCTCCCCGCGCTGCCCCTGCCCCCTCTCCTCTCCTCTCCTCCCCTTTCCCTTCGCGCCGCTCGCTCTCACTCGCGCTCGCTCCTCTCGCACCGTCAGTCACTCACACACGCCCGCCCGCGCCCGCACACAGGGGGATGCGCTCCCGGCGGACCGGGCCGCCCGCCCCGGGGCCCGGCGGGGAGACGGCGTTGCTGGGGCTTCGGGGGTGGACGGTGGCTGGCGGGGAGGGAGGGGAGGCGGAGGGGAGTGCGGCTTTCTGCCTCTCACAGACACTCGGTCGCACACACGGGGCCGGGGCCGGCGGCGGCGGCCCCGGGCTGGCTGTGGTCGGCGGCAGCGGCGGCGGCGGCGGCAGCAAGGGTTGCTCTCTCTCGGCTTTACGTACCGGTCATAGTGTGTTTAGGGCACCTCAGGCGGGGCTCCCCGCCGCCTTACACATGGTGAGGAGCGAAGGCGGCGGCGGCGGGAGAGGATGCGGAAAGCGGCGGCGGACACGGCCGGAGCGGTCCGGGGATTTTTTTTTCCTATTTTGATTGACTGTGCGGGAAACACAAAAGGTGGAGCCTCCAGCCCAAAAGGGGGGAAGAGGGTGACAGCCCGCCCGGAACTCCCGCCCCTCTTCTTGGCGCTCATTCGCCGCCACGTTCTCCGTCGGCTGTGCTCATTGGTCCAGACGCCCGTCCGTCGCTCGGCCAGGCGGCGCGCTTCCTGTTTGCCCCCCGGGTGGAAGGGGAGAGACAATGAGCGGCCGCGGCGGCGTAGGTTCCCGAGAGCGGCCGCGGCTGGCCCGTTACCCCGCTGTGCCCGCCTCGCTCGCCGGCTGCCGCTGCCAGGCCCGAGGCGCAGGCCTCTTCCACCTCGCGGGCGCTCGGAGCAGGCCCCGCCAAGCTGTAGGGGAGCTGAGCTGGGGAGGAAATCCGTCCCCGTTGGCTCCGGCTCCACTCGACGCTTCCTCCATCCTGGCGGCGGCCTCGGCCGGATCTCCCCAGGGCCTCGCGCTCTCCGAGCCGCCGCTTCCCTGCGCTGTCAGGAGGCCACCGGCGCTCAGCCCTGGGGCTGCTGCTGCGGCCGCTGCTGCTACTGAGCAAACCAGACCCGCCCCACGAGCCCGGGGGGAGGGAGCTGGTATTGGGGGAGACACCCCCTCCGAGGCTGGAGGAGGATTTTCTCTCGCACACATTCAGCTCTCAGATTCGCAGTCGGAGCCATCTCGGCCCCATCCCCCTTAGCCCCAGGTTTCCAGTCGGTCTCCCACTTTCACCTACCCTGGAGGCAGGCATTTGAATGCAAGAGAGAATCTCGAGGCGCCTAACACGGAAGGAGAGCTCTAATTCTGACCAGTAGCACAGCCACTTGCAGCATATTTCATTTTATACGTGTATATATGCTTTCAATGGGGCAGAATTTTTTTTAACAAATCACATAATCGTTTTGCTGCACAAACATACTCTCTGCTTGATTCTCTTGGTACCAGTCAGATATCTTCTGAAAACCCCATCAACAATTGCCAACATTTTTAAAGTAGTGAATCTCAGTGAAGTGCTTTTTCTTTTTTCGTGGAACATTTTTGTTCTACTTTAAAATCTTGTTTCACTTATTGGATTAAGTTAACATCTCCTTTCCTTTTTGGCATCCTTGATAGTTGCTGTCATCCTGGGGAAAAACGCTCAGGTTTTATGTGTGTTTTGCCAACTAAGAGACATCTCTGCCTGTTACCTGTAGGTGTAGTTGCCAAGAAAGGTCAAATTGGAGAGATGGAAACACTGTCCACAATACCCCTTTTATTAGATATCTGATTCAAACAAAAATCAGCGTTCCGGTTACGGTGATTTTTATATTTTGTTTGTTAATGAAGTTGTGTGGGGTATGAGCTTATGAAGTCCAAGCACTTGACTAGATTTTGTGTCCACTAACTAAAAAAATTCTTAACCCCGTTTGTGAGATACTGAGTTTGCATCCCAGTTCTAAAGCACTTACACTTGCCACTTATGTTCATAGAATCGGAAACATTGTATGGTTACTTTGCACTTCTTTGTACAAAAGATCAGATTTCCAGGGAATTGACCTAAAAACCACAAACATGCAGAAATGAGATTCAAAATTCTGAGTCTAAGAATAGAGTTGATCTCTTCGATAGTAAGTCCTTTTGATCTCATCTTTAGCTAGAAGCAGCACTTTAAAAGTTGAATAGTGTAACTGGTATACTATTTTACACTTAACTTTTTAAAGGAAAGTAAAAGAATAAGCTGATGGGAGGGGAATAGAAAAAGAGGGATAAGTAACTTGAAGAGCAGGACAGAGATAAAAAGTGGAGTGAGAGAGGAAGGGAAGGCACAGTATTATCAATCTGTGTTCTTGCCTGGATATGTTGGCTGGAGAGTGTAGCTCTTTCCCTAGAAGGGATATTCAGGTATTCAGTTTTTTTCAGGAGTGAGGATGTTTTATGGGCCTAAATAGGACCCATAAAGGACATTCATTTCTTCATTGATACCAATTGACAAATGACATAAAGAAATTGTCCTTTTTTTTTGCCCTTAGACGCTCTGACATGCAAAAAACACTTCTAATCTTTCTGAAAAAGAGAAAATAGCCTACCTGAACCAACTATTCTGCTTTTGATGCAGTGCTTTTAAGAGATATGGGGTAGGGGGAAGTGCAGTACAGAAAATGAAGAGAGATTGTTTAACGGGAAAAACATACCATTAGAAGGAGTAAGTTCTAGTGTTTGATAGCACAATAGGGTGACTGTAGTTAGCAATAAAACATAACCAGCAGAGAAGATTGAAATGTTCCCCCACAGAAATGCTATGCGTTCAAGGTGAAGCCGGGCATGATAATCCCAGCACCTTGGGAGGCTGAGGTGAGAGGATTGCCAGAGCCAAGGGTTAGAGACCAGCCTGGTCTACAATAAGTCAAAAAATCAGCCAGAAGTGGTGGCGTGCACCTGTAGTTCCAACTACTTGAAAGGCTGAGGCAGAAGGATTGCCTGAGCCCAGCAGGTTGAGGCTATGGTAGCCATGAACAGTGCTGAGCATGCCACTGCACTCCAGCCTGGTTGACAGAGTAAGACTCCAACTCAAAAAAAAAAAAAATTGTTCAGGTGATAGATACCCTAATATCCTGATTTGATTATTACACATTGTATGCATGTATCAAAATATCACATGTACCCCATAAATTGTACAAATTTGAAAGCAAGATGTATACCAAAAGCATCTTTCACTACTACAGCCAAATTCAGCAAAACCTCTTGACCACACTTGAAATGAGTTATTGTCATGGAATATTTTTAAAAGATGGCTAGAAATGATGATATTCTCTTGAAAGAACATCTCTTCCTACTTATTTCAATATTGCAGTTAAATCTGGAAATAGTTTAATTAAAAGATACTTATTTTCCTAGTAGAAAGCTGCCTCTCAATGGCACCAGCTGCTACATTTATATAGATACCCAAAACTGCAGTTACTTAAATGGAGAGAAACATGATACTGGACATTATTTTTACTTTCTCCTTTCCAAAATGATTTGAGGAAGCTCTGTACTGGCCGCTGTTTACATCATAGGAGACATGTAACTTTATTTCCCCTTCTTCTCAATTTTAAAAAAGTTTGTATGTGTTTTCGTAAGTTTTCTTAAATCTTTTGGAAACGGGATGAAGGTCAAAAGTCCCCAAAGGCATGGAATCTTTCACTCATCTCCAACCCCTCTTCCCTACAAAGAGAAGAGGCCACTAAGTATTGTTTGATCTATATATACAAGAGCCTAGCCAAGGTGACAGTGACAGCCCTGGTTAACCACACCATACCTGAAGGATCATGCCCTTTCCTTCACACTCCCTACTTCCTGCATTTCTTCACTCTTGGACATCTCTCAAGTGGAGCATATGAATTGCCAGTATTCAACTGTTGTGTTTTGTTTTTCATATAAAAGGGCAGCAGTGTGACATCATTCAACCTAAATCAATATCTCATGAACATAGTTTTTGTTGCTTATGATTCTGCCCCTACGTTTACCCACCCTAGATCTATTTAACCTGTTCACACTGGATTTCAAGAATCTTAATTTGTTCTATTTACATAATCACACTTCAGAAACATTCTGATTTATGATAACTCGGTATACTTAATCTAATTCATATTTCTTAAGTTCCTTTCTTAAAAAGACCCTCAAAAACCATATTTTTTTCTTAATTTAACAAAAGGTAGCAGTAACATTTTTGAACTTTTAATGTGCCAAGTTCTTTATGTCTTTAACTTTATTAATCCTCACAGCCCTATGAGATAAGTATTATAGCTTTACCATTTTACAGATGAGGAAACTGAGGCTTAGCAAGATTATGAAATTTGCTCAGTGCTGCTTTCAAATAAGTGACAGGATTCAAATCCACATTCATCATTCTCGACAATCAACATATCAAGTCTTCTTACATGATTACTTTAAAAGATTCACCAGCCCGTTATATGAAAAATAAAGGAGGGGGGAAGATAAAACACAAAGTGGATAAAATTAGAACGTATTTATAAAGAAGGTTTTTTGTTTGTTTGTTTTTGAGTCTGGGTTTCAATCTGTCACTCAGGCTGGAATGCAGTGGCACAATCAGCAACCTCACCCTCCTGGGCTCAGGCAGTTCTTCCACTTCAGTCTCCCATGTAGCTGGGACTACAGGAACACACCACCACGGCCATCTAATTTTTTTTATTTTTTTGTATAGATGAGGTCTCCCTATGTTGCCCAGGCTAGTCTCCAACTCCTGGTCTCAAGTTATCTTCTCATTTCAGCCTCCAAAGTGCTGGGATTACAGACGTGAGCCACTGTACCTGGCTAAGAAGATCATTTTTAAAGCAAGTCTTTAAATTCTTTTGAACTTCTTGTGTTAGAGGGCCTGTATTTTGAATGCTCTAACCAATACCTGACATGTTGTGGATGTGTGATATTAAGCAGAAAGCTTGTCAAAACAATGATTGATTAAAAATAAAATTAATGGAAAAATACTATATGATAAAATTTATTTGACCACTTTCAGGATCATCTTCCCCAAGATGATTTGAGTTAGGTCCTCATTTTCTTTTTGTCGTTGTTATTTATTTTTTGAGTTGGAGTCTCACTCCGTCACCCAGGCTGGAGTGCAGTGGCACGCTCACAGCCACCCCAGCGTTGACCTGCTGAACTTAGGCAATCCTTCTGCCTCAGCCTTCCAAGTAGCTGGAACTACAGCGACGCCCTACCATGCCCAGCTAATTTTTTATTTATTGTAGAGACAAGGTCTTGCCAAGTTCCCCGGGCTGGTCTCGAATCTGCAGGCTCAGGCAATCCACTTGCCCCAGCCTCCCAAAGTGCTGGGATTACAGGCTGAGCCACCAAGCACAGCCAGGTCCTCATTTTCATTCAAGCTCCATACCAACAACATTACCATGGCCTGATGTCCTTATAATTCAAGAAATCTCATTCCTTTTATTCAGCACATTGATATTTCTTAGTATTCTAAAATTTCTAATTCACAGCACCTCTGAAGTGATCTTCGTGTCAGTCCAGAAAGCTCAGTCCATTGACATTAGATTGCTGAATCGTGGCAATTTTCCAAGAAAAAAATGGTTTACCTTGTTAATAACCTGTTTTGGAAGAATAGAGAATGCTAGAAATTCTCTTGGTTATAAATTAGCAAATTCAAGAAGTGGCTTTACTATGTGATATCCTTAAATGATGAGCAACAACCTTCAGCATGAAGTGTATTCATACTTTTATTTCATGATCCAATCATTATCTTAGAATGGAGTTTTTCTTTCCTTTAATCGCCTAAACCAGACATATGTCAACTAATCCCAAAAGAGCCACCATACTCAAAGTCTAGCTACAGAAGGTAAGAGAAAGGGGGGAGACCCAGCGCAGTGGTTCATTCCTGTAATCCCAACACTTTGGGAGGCGGAGGTGAGAGGATTGCCTGAGCCTAGGGGTTCAAGACCAGCCTGGGCAACATGACGAGACCTTGTCTCTACAATAAAACAAAAAAGTAGCCAGGTGAGGTGGCAGATTCCAGCTACTTGGAAGGCTGAGGTGAAAGAATTGCCTGAGTCCAGCAGATCGAGGCTGCAGTGGCCGTGAGCATACCACTGCACTCCAGCCTGGACAGCAGAATGATACTAGCAAAAAAAAAGAGGAAGGGGAAAAAATAAAGAATGGCATAGCTGGGACAAGACTGAAGAGAACTGTAGAAAGTATTGAAGACAGTTTTTACCTGTCTTTAGGGAATAGGATGCTACCCTGGAGGCTGAGACAGAAGGATCACCTGAACCCAGAAAGTGGAGGCTACCGTGAGCCGTGATCATGCCACTGTACTCCAGCCTGGGCAGCAGAGACCCAAACTCAAAAAATAAAAATAAAAACAAAAACAATATAACTCTACAGTTGTCTCTAGCTGCTATCTTCCTTTTCTCTCCTTATCCAAGGTCTCAGTAACTTGTTCTCTTCCTACAACCTTTCTAACTCTACACCCAGTTTCAGCACTTGACACTGTAAGCATTTCCTCCTTCAAACTCGCTCCTCCCTTGAAATGTCATCTACTTTCTGGTTTTCTTGCAAATGAATATTTCTCTGTATCTTTGCAGTACTGTCCCATAAAAAAATTATCTGTGGTGATGGAAATATTCTATGTTTACATTGTCCATTACAGTAGCCACTAACTACATGTGGCCATGAGGAACCTGAAATGTGGCTAGTGTGACTGAGGAACTGAGGGGTTTCATTTGATTTCATTGTAATTCATGTAAATTTCAGTTTGAATAGCCACATGTGCTTAGTGGCTGTTATATTGGACAGTGCAGCTGCAAGGTTTTTTCCTCCTTCCAGTCACTAAATTTTTTATTTATTTGTTTGATCGTTTATTTGTTTATTTATTTATTTATTTATTTTAGTCAGAATCTCACTCTGTTGCCCCGGCTGGAGTGCAGTGGCACAACCACAGCTACCGCAGCCTCAACCTGCTGGGCTCAGGGGATCTTTCCGCCTCAGCCTTCCAAGTAGCTGGGATTACATGCCCACACTGCCATGCTGGGCTAATTTTTTTTTATTATTTATGGTAGAGACAAGATCTTGCTATGTTTCTCAGGCTGGTCTGGAACTCCTGTTTCAAACAATCCTCTTACCTTGGTCTCCCAAAGTACTTGGATTACAGGAGTGAGCCACCGTGCCCAGCCTTTTGGTCGCTAAATATGAACATTCCTCCAGACTCTGATTTCCTGAGTTTTCTTTCAAAGCCCACTCCTGGAGGCCCAACATTCTGCAGCTTCAGCCCACATCCAAATGCAGCCCCACACCTCCTCAGTTATTTCCTGTCACCTGAGTTTCTGTTCCAGATCCTTAAGCACTGTCAGTTTCTCCCAAATCTCTCATTTTTACCTCCACCTCAGATGTTCAAAGCTGAACTCTTGCCTTTCTCTATAGAGCCAGCTTCCCGGCCTCCGACACTTCTGTTTCTGTCAGTGATGCCCTGACTCTCTCAGAAGCCTCTTGGACACATCTCCCCTCCTCTCCCACAGGCATCCACTTACCAGGTGCTGACAAGTTGCCCTGCAGTGTCACTCAGCTACCTGTTTGTGAAAATCACAAAAGTTATTGACCCCTGCTCTGCAAGACACTGCATGGCCCCTACTCTCAAGAAGCAGATAATCCACTTAAGAAGCAAAAGATAAACATACACAAATTCGAATAAGAGAGAAATAACAAAGTCTACAATCCACCGGACGCACTGCAGAAGGACTGCCCTCTAAGTTCAGAAATCACTGGGGGTCAGTCAGCTCCTTCTGGTGGGATCCAAGCATGCTGTTCACCACACAGACTTCTGCAGCCCTGGACAGGACTCCAGACTTTCCTGCTCCTTGCTGTTCTATGTCCACCACCAAATTCATCTGACTCAAAAAACCTTAGTGATTTCTGTGATCTAACGAATATCCAGTGCGAATCTCCTCACAACTCCTTAGTGTCACTCTCACCCTTGAGAGTTTGCTCACTCTCTGCCACCCTGCTCTTCCTTCCTCCTTCCCTTCAGTTCACGTCTCAACGGCTTTCCATAAAGCCATTGCTTCCAGCTATTGGTCATTCCCTCGTCTTTAACTTTCCATTAACCTTGAAGTGTACCCCTTAATATTACATTTCATTCATGATTTAGCATCGTCACCACAGTTTAAATCACAAGCGCTTTGTGCACAAGTATAATGTCTTGCTTTTCCTCTGTGGCTCTTAAGCAGTGATTTTCAAGGAAAGAAAGAGGTATCGTTTGAAAACAAACACTGCTTTGTCCCACAAGAACTTTAAAAAAAAAAAAAACCAACGCTTCGACATTTAACTTATTTGAATTTGAAATATTAAAGGAAAAAGTGAGATTTTTATGTTTTATCAAAGGAGTCATGTTGTTCAATGAAAAAAGTCAAGAAACAATTCTACAGTGTTGAGCAAATAGAAGTTAATTGACAGATATCTGTTAAGCAATTCATTGATATCAAGGAGCCATGAATTTGGATTATTTTAGGATTAAACTTTCAGACTTCTTATTTTAATGGAGAAACTGTTAGTAATATGATCAGCTGATCATAAAGGGGTCACAAAACTGTTGCAGACCAGCTGAACAAACCATCAAAGACATAAGGAAATCTTTGATTGTTTTTATGATGACCCATTTGATACAGTGTATATGTAAATTATAAAACAAATAAATTAGGTGATAAAGTCACCTAATTTAAAAGATTTGTGGAACAAACACCATAATTTAAGAGTTTTATCATCCTTAACAGCAAATGACCTTATTTTTGTGCTCTCTCGTGCACACACACACTCTCTCTCTCCCTCTCTCTCTCTGTGTGTGTGTGTGTGTGTGTGTGTATTTCAATGAGTTACATTATTTTTCTACTATATCAAAAACATGATATTTCTTTAAGTTCTATAGTCCATAGTCCTGTTTTCCATATAGCATTGGAATTACTTTAATTTCTTCCTAGCATGCTTATTCAGTTGTCTCATGAGTTTTCGTTTTTTCCTCTGTCTTGAACATTCTGATTTCACATCACTGTGAGATAATCTTTCTACCTCATATTTCCTCCACACTGAATTGAATAAGTCACTTATCTGCTTATGTGCCTAGTCTACTCAAGTCATTTCATTTATTCTCTGTATTGACTGACCCTCCCTCTAGTTTTGTATGACAGGCTTACTGCGTGTTTCTTCTTCCAAGTCATTGATATATAAAATGAATAAAATTGGTCCTAATATTGATCCCTGGAGTTTTGTAATCCATCCATTCCAAACTATTTCACACTTTGATATCAAAGTCAGTGTTTAATCTACTTAAGTAGTCCATCCCCATGCCATACTTATCCAACTTCTAGATTAGTTGTTTGCATAGTATTCTTTTCATGGTACTTCATCCTAAAATCCAAGTAATTGGCTCATGGCTTCTCTCAGCTGATAATTATCAGACCCAGAAGTTATTTCACATCACTGAGGTAGATAAGATATGAATCCTACTGACTTGCTTTAAATTAAATCATAATTTTCTGGTATTTCCAATTGTTAATTTCCTACAAAATTTACCAATGTCTTCTCCTCTATAGAAGTTAAACTTGGGCTGGGTGTAGTGGTTCAAATCTGTTATAAAAGCATTTAGGGAGGCTGAGGCAGGAGGATCACTTGAGGCCAGGGGTTCCAGAACAACCTGGGCTGGTCAGGCATGGTGTCTCATGCTTGTAACCCCAGCATTTTAGGACTGAGGAGGGAGGATTGCTTGTGCCCAGGAGTTTGAGACCAGCCTAGGCAATATAGCAAGACTTCGTCTCTACAAAAAATTAGCCAGGCATACAGGCACACACTTGTAGTCCCAGGTACTTGGGAGGCTGCAGTAGATCGCCCGAGTCCAGGAGGTCGAGGCTGCAGTGAGCTGTGATTATGCCACTGCCCTCCAGCTTAGGTGAGAGTGAGACTCCAACTCTAAAAAAAAAAATTAAAAAAATAAAAAAATAAAAAGGCCAGCCTGGGTGACATAGCAAGATATTAAAGTATTCCAAGTTGGCCAGGTGCAGTGACTCATACCTGTAATCCCAGCACTTTGGGAGGCCGAGGTGAGAGGATTGCATGAGCCCAGGGGTTCGAGCCCAGCCTGGGCAACTTGGTGAGACCTCATCTCTACAATAAATCAAAAATTTGGCTGAGCGTGGTGGCACCTGCCTGTAGTTGCAGCTACTTGGAAGGCTGAGTTGGAAGGATCACCTGAGCTCAGCAGGTGGAGGCTACGGTAGCCGTGAGTGTGCTAACTCAAAAGAAAAAAGGAAAAAATAAGTATTCCAAGTTACCTTTATCTTTATTGATGAATTCAAACATCTGTTAAGAATAAAGAAGAAAATAGTCACATTATTAGGTTGATGCATAAGTTCATAGCATTTGTTTTTGGTATAGCAACATGGACGTGTTGGGAGTTCACTGTTTCTCATTTGTCATTTGGAGTGACAATGTGCCTGTGACGACACCTTGCATTTTGCAGATCTGAAGAAAGTTACTGCTATTTGTGGGCTAAAGAAGACAGAGTGTCAAATGGAAAAAAGTGAACACTTCCAGTATATTTTTGTTTGGGTTTAATGGAGGAGAAAAGGCAGCGGAGGTGGCTCAAAACATTTGTACTGTGTGTGGGGAGAACGCCATCCAGGAGAGCATGGCAAGAAAATGGTGTTGCCATTTCAAAGAGGGCCACTTTGACCTGAGTGATTCTCCATGTTCAGGAAGACCATTCGGCTTTGATGAAGACCATTTAAATGCTTTGATCCATGATGATCTGCATCAGTCAACCCGAGAATTGGCAAATGTGATGAACTGTGACCAGTCAACCATCGTGTGACATTTGCATTTCATGGGCAAACAGAAAACACTATGAACTTATGCATCAATCCAATACAATAGTACTCTATTAGTCAAAATCCACAGAACTGTATACCTAAAAAGGGTGAGTTTTACTACATGTAAATTACACATCTTTTTTTTTTGAGTCAGCGTCTCACTCTGTCGCCCAGGCTGGAGTGCAGTGGCACGCTCATGGCCACCACAACCTTGACCTGCTGCGTTCAGGTGATCCTTCCATCTCAGCCTTCCAAGTAGCCACCATGCCTGGCTAATTTTTTGATTTATTGTAAAGAAGAGGTCTCACCAAGTTGCCCAGGCTGGTCTTGAACCCCTGGACTCAGGCAATCCTCTCACCTCAATTTTTTTTTAATGGAAGAAAAAGTAAGCAGAGATCATTTTCATTTCATTTACTTATTTATTTACTTTGAGTCAGGGTCTCACTTTTTCACCCAGGCTTGAGTACAGTGGCAGGATCACACCTCACCGCAGCCTCGACCTCCTGGATTCAGGTGATCCTTCCACCTCAGCCTCCAGAGTAGCTAGGATTACAGTTGCAGGCCACCACACCGAGCTAATTTTTTTTTTTGTAGACAAAGTCTCACTATGTTGCCTAGGCTGGTCTCAAACTCCTGGGCTCAAATGACTCTCCCACCTCAACCTCCCAAAATATTTGGGGTGAGCCACTGTGCCTGGCCTTTTTTTTTTTTTTTCTTTTTTGTGTTGGAGTCTCACTCTGTCACCTAGGCTAGAGTACAGTAGCATAAACATGGCTACCTCAGCCTCAACCTCCTGGGCTCAGACAATCCTTCTGCCTCAGCCTTACAAGTAGCTTGAAACACAGGTGTGCATCACCACACCCAGCTAATTTTTTAATTTACCATAGCAATGTGGGGAAGGTTTCACCAAGTTGCCCAGGCTGATCTCGAACCCCTGGGCTCAGGCAATCCTCTCGCCTCAGCCTCCCAAAGTGCTGGGATTACAAGTATGAGCCACAGCACCCAGCTGTTTATCTTATTTTGTAATGAACTTTTTATTTTGGAATACCTTTGGATTTACAAAAAAAAAGGTCACAAAGATAACAAAGAATTCCCATACACCTGTAACCCAGTGTCCTCTAATGTGGGTTGACCAGTAGTCCCAGTTTGTCCAACGTGTCCTGGTTTTGGCACTTAAAGGCCTACATCCCAAGAAAGTCAAGCTGGTGAGTCACCCTGCAATGCTAACGCCTTACATGACTGCAGTGCATTTGTCAAAACTGAGAAACAAACATGAGTGCATTACTACTAAACTCCAGGCTATTTGGATTTCGCCACTTTTTCCCATAATGCTCTTTTGCAGGATCTAGTTAAAGACACCACGTTCATGTGTTTAGTCACCATGTCTTAGTGTCCTCTGGCCTGTGACAATTTCTCAGTCTTTCTTTGCTTCCCATGACCTTAGCTCTTTTGAGGAGTACAGTAGTCCCTCTTATCAGAAGGGGAGTATGTCTCAAGACTCTCAGTTTATGCCTGAACCCTGATAATACAAAACCTGATTGCTGTTTCTTGAAACATGTTTCTGCATGTCTTCTACCACAAATGTAATGTGTTTCCATCTTAACTAAGCACTTACCATGCACCGTAGCTGTAACTTTTGTGGTCAGGCGGGTGAGAGCAAAACTAGCAGGAATTTCTTTTTTCTTCTTCATAATTTTGTGGATAGAAGAGTCATTCTTACTATAGATCTCAGCAACCACTACGTGCAAGTTTTTTTTTATTTCCCTATTGAGAATTTTCAACTTTTCACCTAACAGAAACACCTTGAAGCTTCTATTGTTTTTTTTTTTTTTTTTTAGTCAGAGTCTCACTCTGTCACCCAGGTTGGAGTGCAGTGGCATGCTCACGGCCACTGCAACCTTGACCTGCTGGGCTCAGGCAATCCTCTCACCTCCTCCTTCCAAAGTGCTGAGATTACAAGTGTGAGCCACTGTGCCTGGCCCCAGTCCTAATTTATTTTTAAGTTCTGCAAATATCAGTACTTATTTTCATGGTTACATTATTATAGACTTGAAATTCCACATAACATCATTGTAATTTAAAGGAACTAAATCACTGTTCAAGAACATACAATAAGTCAGAGTGAATTTTCTGATTATAGATACAGTTTTCACATTACTGTTCCACAAAGGCCACAACCAGAATTGCTTCAACTTTAAAATTTTTTATGTAAACTTTGAAGATGGCCAGGCTCGATGGCTCAGCCTGTAATCCCGTGCTTTGGGAGGCCGAGGTGAGTGGATTTTGCCTGAGCCTGCAGGTCCAAGACCCGTCTGGGCAACTTGGTGAGACCTCATCTCGACAATAAAAAAAAAAACAAAATCAACCGGGCATGGTAGCGCGTGCCTGTAATTAATTCCGGCTACTCGGGAGGCTGAGGTGGAAAGATCGCCAGAGCCCAGCAGGCCGAGGCTGCGGTGGCCGGGAGCGGCCACTGCACTCCAGTCTGGGCGACAGAGTGAGACTCCAACTCAAAAAAAAAACAAAAAAAAAACCCCAAAAACTTTGAAGATGACAGACCTCATTGCCCAAGTTACCTCTGAAGCCATGAGTCTGCTCTTCTAGTGCCACTCTCAGAGAATAAAAACATACCTACCACCCTTTAGCTACTAAGTAAAGGTACGAAGGTTTATTTTTCTAAAGGCAAATATATTCTGGTTGGACGTGGTGGCTCACTCCTGTAATCCCATCACTTTGGAAGGCTGAGGCGAGAGGATTTCCTAAGCCCAAGGGTTCGAGAACAGCCTGGACAACATGGCGAGACCTCATCTCTGCAACAAATAAAAAAATTAGCTGGGCATAGTGGCATGTGTCTGTAGTTCCAGCTACTTAGAAGACTGAGGTGGCCGGGCTCGGTGGCTCAGCCTGTAATCCCGCGCCTTTGGGAGGCTGAAGTGAGTGGATTGCCTGAGCCTGCGGGTTCGAGACCCGCCTGGGCAACTTGGCGAGACCTCATCTCTACAATAAATCAAAAATCAGCCGGGCGTGGTGGTGCGCGCCTGTAGTTCCAGCTACTTGGAAGGCTGAGGCGGAAGGATCGCCGGAGCCCAGCAGGTCGAGGCTGCGGTGGCCGGGAGCAGCCACTGCACTCCACTCTGGGCGACGGAGTGAGCCTCCAACTCAAAAAAAAAAAAGAAGACTGAGGCGGAAGAATCACCTGAGCCCACAGGTTGATGCTGGGGTGGCTGTGATCGTGCCACTGCACTCCAGCCTGGGTGACAGAATGAGAATCCAACTCAAAAGAAAAGAAGAGAAAATAAATTATTTGAAGAAAATTTATAAAATAGAGTAAAAGGAAGAAAATACAATAAATGTACCTATAATTTCACTACCCTAGAAAAACTGGTTATAACTGTTAACATTTTTTATAACTTTTTAGTTTTTTCTATCCACACATATTTTCTTTTGTAAAAGTTGGATGATACTGGCCAGGTGTGGTGGCTCATGCCTGCAATCCCAGCACTTTGGAAGGCCAAGGCAGGAGGATTGTCTGAGCACAGAAGTTTGAGACCAGTCTGGGCAACATGGTGAGGCCTTACTTCTACAATAAATCAAAAAATTAGTGAGATGTGGTGGAACACGCCTGTAGTTCCAGCTACTTGGAAGTCTAGGCAGAAGCATCACCTGAGCCCAGCAGGTTGAGTCGAGATTGTGCCACTGCACTCTAGCCTATACAACTCTGACTCAAAAAAAAAAAAATAAAGTATACTGTAATATGCTCATTTTAATTAACTTAAAAATTTGCATTTGATTATTCTTTTATATAATTACCTATCTCTGACATCGTTTTTAGTGCTTGCATAATATTTCATAGTATGGATATATTATTTAACACCCTTGTAGCTAAAAATTGGCACAGATCCGTGATAATTTCCTAATATTGAATTCCTTTAAGTGGATTGGATGTATCAAAAGGTATACACAAAGTTAAAGCTTCTGACATGCACTGCCAAATTGCCCTCCAAAGCACATACATTCATCAGTTTACTCACAAGCAACATATAGAAGTACTTATTTCTTCACACACTCAGTGTTTTTTTAAATTTTTAATCTCTGCCAATTTGTTCATCAAAAACATGATGCAGTCGGGCACAGTGGGTCAAGCCTGTAATCCCAGCACTTTGGGAGGCGGAGGCAAGAGGATTGCCTGAGCTCAGAGATTCAAGACCAGCCTGAGCAACATGGCGAGACATCATCTCCACAATAAATCAAAAAATTAGCTGGGTGTGGTGGTGTGCGTCTGTGGTTCCAGCTACTTCGAAGGCTGAGGCAGAAGAATCACCTGAACCCAGCAGGTCGAGGCTGTGGTGGCCGTGAGCATGCCACTGCACTCCAGCCTTGGCGACAGAATGAGACTTCGACTCAAAAAAAAAAAAAAAAGATGCTTTTTTTGTTTTAAGTTGCATTTCTTTGATTACTAGTGAATATTTTAATATGGGTACTGCCCTTTGAATTTCTATGAATTCATGAATACTATGGATTTCTTGCTTATACTCTTTATCTAATTTTCTATCGAGGCAGTCATCATTTTCTCATTGATTTGAAAGTGCACATGAATGACATTAAACTTTTTCTCTCATATACTTCAAATATTTTATTGCCAATTTTCCATTGGCCTTTTAAGGATGTCTTGTTGTTCAGAGGTATGAACCTTTCTCATTTATTCTCCGCCTTTGGAAGCTCTTTTTGGTTTTGGTTTGATGTTGGTTGGGTTTAGTATGGAGCTCAGTTCTGAATCCTGGCTGTTCCTGGCTGCTCGGGTGAGTCTTATCACAGATGAACAGTGATCTCCTTCCTAATGAGGCAATACCCCTGAGTCCTCGCAGTCCAGAGCTTCAGGAGATAAAAAAGAAGTGAGTCGAGGCTGCGGTGGCCGGGAGCGGCCACTGCACTCCAGTCTGGGCGACGGAGTGAGACTCCAACTCAAAAAAAAAAAAAAAGAAGTGAAAACAGATGCAAAAGCACGCTGCCTTAAAGCTACCAAATCCAGGTTGCCATCAACCTCCAAGGAAATAAAGTCCAAAATAATCCCCAGTTAAACAAACAAACAAAATCTTTTAACATAGTTCAGCTCCAAAACCTTAAAACAGTCTGTGTTAATGGCTTTAGAGAGTAGAGAGTAGGGATTCCCAGCACACTGCCGTGAGCATCCCTGCCACTGCATCCTTCCTGAAGACCCTGGCTCTCTTTGAACAGGGAGTAGGAGCCTGGACTCTTCCATTCTGCTCAGTAAGGCCAGGCTTTCTTCTCCTGGTTCCCCCTTTCCTGGCCTCTATGTCAGCATTTTTTTAAAATGCTTTTGTTGTGCTTCATTTGCAATTACATTCTTGTTTGTTTACACTTTGGTATTCAACTGGATGTGGCTTATTCTGTGATTTACATTGCATAACTGCATGGCATTATCTAACATTTTCTTTGAAGCTGCTCTTTTTTTTCTCAAACTCCTGGTCTCAAGCAATCTTCCCACATCAGCCTCCAAAGTAGCTGGGACTACAAGCAAGTGCCATCACACCCAGCTATTTTTTATAGGACAAGATTTCACTATGTTGCTCAGGCTGGTCTTGAACTCCTGGGCTCAAGCAATCCTCCTGCCTTGACCTCCCAAAGTACTGGGATTACAGGTGTGATCCACACCCATTCTTTTTAGAATGTTTAAAGTCATGATAATTTCAGGACAGATGCCAGGACTGAAAGTTATTAGAAAGAAAAAAAAAACAAACACAAAGAGTTTTTCGATCCACCATCTGCAGCGGGAACACCGCCAAGATTCAGATTTTTGTGAAAAACCTTATGGGGAAGACCATTACTTCAGGGTGAACCCACAGAGGCAATAGAAAATGCAAAGGCCAAAATCCAGGATAAGGAAGGAATTCCTCCTGATTAGTAAAGCCTAACCTTTGCTGGCAAGTAACTAGAAGATGGACATACTTTGACTACAATATTCAAAAGGAGTTTACTCTTCATCTTGTGTGGTGACTTCACGGTAGTGCTAAGAAAGGGAAACAGAAATCTTAAACTACTCACCAGAAGAATAAGCATAAGAGAAAGAAGGTTAGGCTGGTTGTCCTAAAGTGCTGTAAGGTGGATGAGAATGGCAAATGTGTTACCTTCGTGGGGAATGCCCTTCTGATGAATGTGGTGCTGAGGTTTTTTGTTTGTTTGTTTGTTTGTTTGTTTGTTTTGAATTGGAGTCTCACTCTGTCGCCCAGACTGGAGTGCAGTGGCCGCTCCTGGCCACCGCAGCCTCGACCTGCTGGGCTCTGGCGATCCTTCCGCCTCAGCCTTCCAAGTAGCTGGAACTACAGGTGCGCGCTACCACGCCGGGCTAATTTTTTGATTTATTGTAGAGATGAGGTCTCGCCAAGTTGCCCAGGTGGGTCTCGAACCCGCGGGCTCAGGCAATCCACTCACCTCAGCCTCCCAAGGTGCGGGATTACAGGCTGAGCCACCGAGCCCGGCTGGTGCTGAGGTTTTTATGGCTAGCCACTTCGACAGACATTATGTACAAATGTTGTCTGACTTATTTCTTCAACAAGCCCAAAGACAAATTGTGTATGAATTAATAAAAGACATGAACTAACAAAAAAAGAGAGAAGGAACCAGAAAGATTAAAAAGTCTTCTTCTTCCTGTCTTTTAGTTTTTTAAATGAAAACCTTTAAGACAGCAAAAGTTTTACATAATTTTTTTTTTTTTGAGTTGGGAACTCACTCTGTTGCACAGGCTGGAGTGCAGTCATGATCCCAGCTAACTAAAGTCTCAGCCGTCTGGGCTCAAGCAATCCTTCTACCTCAGCCTCTCAAATTAGCTGAGACTATAGGCGCACTCCTCCATGTCCAGCTAATTTTTGTATTTTTTGTAGACACAAGATTTTACTATGTCGCCCAAGCTGGTGTCAAACTCCTGGGCTCAAGCGGTTCTCCTGCCTTGGCCTCCCAAAGTGTTGGGATCACAGATGTGAGCCACCACACCCGGCAACATTAAATTGAAGTAAGGAAAAAATAAAGAAAAAAGAAAAACTTGAGATGAAAAGAAGCCTGGTTCACAAATAGTAAACATAGTTTGCTTTTATATATATATATATATTTATGGTGTACAAAAGACAATGTTTTGAAATGTGTATGTATACATTGTTGAATGGTTAAATCAGGCTAATTACTATATGCATCACCTCATATACTTAACATTTTTTTGTGTATAGTGAGAATACTTAAAAATCTACTCTTAGCAACTTCCAAGTCTATCATACATTGTTACTATTTTGTACGATAGTTCTCTTGAACTTATCCTTCCTGTCTCACTGAAATTGTATATCCTTCAGCCAACAATTCCCCAGTCACCACCACCACAACACCTGCCCCAAGTTCTTGGTAATCACCATTCTACTCTGTTTCTATGCGTTGGACTTTTTTAGATTGCCATATGAGATGGTGCAGTATTTGTCCTTCTGCGTTTGGCTTATTTCACTTAACATAATGTCCTCCAGGCTTATCCTTGTAGTCACAAATGACAAGATTTTCTTCCTTTTAATGGTTGAGTTGTATCTGTGTATATATACCACATTTTCTGCATCCATTCATCTGTTGGTAGACACTTAGATGTTTCTATATCTTGGCTATTGTAAATAATGCTGCAAAGGACATGGGAGTGCAGCTATCTCTTGACATTACTGATTTCATTTTCATTGTATATATACCCAGTCATGGCATTGCTGGACCACATAGTAGTTCTATTTTTAATTTTTTGTAGAATCTCCATACTGTTTTCTATAATGGCTATACTAATTTATATTCCCACCATCAGTATACAAGGGTTCCCTTTTCTCCACAGCCTTGCCAACACTTATCTCTCATTCTTTTTATAATAGCCTTTCTTCCCTTTTTTTTTTTTTTTTCCTGAGTTGGAGTCTCTATCACCAAGGCTGGAGTGCAGTGGCACAATCATGGCTCACCACAGCCTCAACCTCCTGGGCTCAGGCTATCCTTCCACTTCAGCTTCCTGACTAGCTGGGACTACAGACACAAAGTCTTGCTATATTGTCTAGGTTGGTCTCAAACTCCTGGGTTCAAGCAATCCTCTTACCTCAGTCTCTCAAAGTGCTGGAATTACAGGCGTGAAGCACCCCATCTGGTTAGAATAGCCTTTCTGACAGGTGTGAGCATAGTTTGCTTTTGCATTGTGAATCATAGGAACTCAGGAAGGTCCCCTCCTCACACATTCTCCAGAATATCTCTCTGCCACAAAGTCACCATAAATGGCTTACTTCTTTTCTTTTTTTTGAGTTGGAGTCCCACTCGATCGCCCAGACTGGAGTGCAGTGGCCGCTCCCAGCCACCGCAGCCTCGACCTGCTGGGCTCTGGCGATCCTTCCACCTCAGCCTTCCGAGTAGCCGAAATTACAGGCATGCACTACCACGCCCGGCTAATTTTTTTGATTTATTGTAGAAATGAGGTCTCGCCAAGTTGCCCAGGCGGGTCTCGAACCCGCGGGCTCAGGCAATCCACTCACCTCAGCCTCCCAAGGCGCGGGATTACAGGCTGAGCCACCGAGCCCGGCCAATGGCTTACTTCTGAAGT
>CAUYQG010220827.1:0-16991 GCA_963574415.1 Tarsius wallacei
GGCTCGGTGGCTCAGCCTGTAATCCCGCGCCTTTGGGAGGCTGAGGTGAGTGGATTGCCTGAGCCTGCGGGTTCGAGACCCGCCTGGGCAGGCGAAACCTCATCTCTACAATAAATCAAAAAATCAGCCGGGCATGGTATCGCGCGCCTGTAGTTCCAGCTACTCGGAAGGCTGAGGTGGAAGAATCGCTGGAGCCCAGCAAGTAGAGGCTGCGGTGGCCGGAAGCGGCCACTGCACTACAGTCTGGGCGACAGAGTGAGACGCCAACTCAAAAAAAAAAAAAAAAGGTCTTCAAATTTAATTTGCTTAGATTAAAAAAAAAAACTTTCTCCACTCAGAAATAAAACTCTTGAGTCAAAAATGAATTTAAATGGTCTCCTTTCCTAAATCTTGTAGAGGAGCACCCTTTATTTAGAATGCTTTGAGCTTCAAATAACAAAGAGCGATGTATCCAATTAAGAAATAAGGAAGTGAGAGGGATTAGTGTCCCTTAATAATCACTGAGCAGGAGACCTTGAAAATTGGGAATCATGGGTCAATTTACTAGGGAGACTGTAGATATTATGCTGAGGAAAGGTATGGAAAAAATTGGTGTTTTATAAGGCTAGAATCCTGACTTACTAAATATTGCCCTTATCTATCAAAAACTACAAACTTGAAGTTGTAAAAGTGGACCTCTGTTCTAACATTAGAATAGATAACTAGATCTATCTACAGAAAAAAAATACCCATATATGAGAAACATTGTAATGAAACTTTTAATATATGATCAGGAGAGCTTTGCAAGTCAATGGTGGAAAAATATTATTCCATAAGTAATTAAAAGACTGGATATCAATTTGGGGGAAATAATTTTATATCATTATTATGTTATATATCAAAGCAAATTTCACATGGAAAAATGTTGACTATTAAAAATACATAATTAAATATTTATCAAAATTTGCCTTTTTAAACTTAGTAGTGGTAAAACATACCTCAAACAAGAAGTCTGGCCTTCTATAGATAAACAAAATTAACAACAAAAAAAGTTGCAACTAGATATTAGAAAAATAGTTTTAGCAGATTTCATTTCTTTGTTAAAATAAAAACACATAAAAATTAATAAGAAAAGCACTTATTTCCCCATAAATAAATCAGCAAAGGATGAATAAACACTTCACTAAAAAAGTACAGTTATTAAATCATTCAACCTTTAAATAACTGAAACAAATATAAACTAAAATTACAAATTATTGTTTTCACACACTATAGTAAAATAAAAGTCTCACAATAATTTCTAATGTTGACAGACATGTACTGGAATGGTTATTCTTATTCACTGTTAATGTCATTGAAAAATACATATTTTTTCTTTTTCTTTTTAATTTTTTTTTTGAGTTGGAGTTTCACTCTGTCGCCCAGACTGGAGTGCAGTGGCCGCTCCTGGCCACTGCAGCCTCAACCTGGTGGGCTCCAGCGATCCTTCCGCCTCAGCCTTCCGAGTAGCCAGAATTACAGACGCGCGCTACCATGCCCGGCTGATTTTTTAATTTTATTGTAGAGATGAGGTCTCGCCAAGTTGCCAGGCGGGTCTCGAACCCGCGGGCTTAGGCAATCCTGTCACCTCAGCCTCCCAAAGCGCGGGATTACAGGCTGAGCCACCGAGCCTGTCGAAAAATAGATATTAATAGCCACACATACAATCTCCTTTCCTTCCGGACACACAAATATCTTTTACCTTTTAATCTCAGGTCCAAGAATCTAATCGAAAGAAATAATCTAAAATATAAAACAAGCAATATATGTTGCAATATTCAACTCAAGATTATTAGTCATGCAGAATCAAGAAAGAAACCAAATTTTCCAACAATAGAAGATAGTTAAATAAATTATAGTAACTATGAAATGTAATTATGATATGACATATATGATATATCATATAATATATCATATCATATATTATATAGTAGACTCATATATTATGTTCATGAGTATAATATATTGTATCAATATATCATCAATATATTATATGATATAACATTCTAATATTCTATCTGATGATTTAATATTCTAATTGCATATATGTGATTATTACATAATATTCATCCATCAAAGTAATAGCAATGCTTATAATAAAAATAAAAATATAAATATAATTATATATTCATTTTGACTCCAAGAAAGTTGAAAATAAAAGAATGTAGACTCTATTAAAACATGCTGAAATACTGATAGTAGCAGGATTAAAAATATAACTGAAAATTAAAAGGGTACTGTTTACTAATCTTAATTTGTAGAGTTCAGCATGAAGAATGACAATGACTTCTTCAACAATAAATATAGCCATAAATAGCAGGGTCTTAAGAAAACTTATTTTACTGTGTCATTATGTGAAATTAATTACTTTTTATAATTGGTTTAAATAATAAGTGTTCACTATTTCTATTAGTAAGACAAAGTTTCATTGAGTTGCTTCTTGTTTTAGTTTTTATCAAAGTAATATTTATTGCAGTGAAATTCACAGGTAAGTGTATAATTTTCTGAGTTTGATCAATCAAAATACAAAATTTATTCAATACTCCAGAGAATACCTTTGTGTCCCCTTTCAGGTAATACCATTTTCAGCTGGCAGCCTTAATTTATTTCTTCATAACAAATTCTTTTTTTTATTTTAAAATCTCATATAAATAGAATCACACTCAATTATGTCTTCTGTTGAACTGATGATGTTTTGTTACGTAATGTCTCTTCTTATTTCTAGCAAGGCTTCTTGACTTGAAATCAATTTTGTCTGCTATTCATTTAGCCACACAGTATATCATTTTGATCCATCTACTTCCAACCTATCTGTGGTTTTATATTTAGAATGCATTCATAGATAATGTATAGTTAGCTCTCATTTTTTACCCAGTGTGACAATCTGTATGTTTTAATTGTTTAATCTACTTACCTTTAATATAATTTTTGACGTTAATGAATTTAAGACTACAGTTTTGTCATTTGTTTTCTATTTGTCCCATCCATATTTTATGCCCCTATTCATCCATTTCTGTCTTCTTTTTGTTTGATAGCATTTTAATTTATATTTTCATTGGTTTTTTTGTACTTTAAACTATAAATCTTTATATTATTATTTTATTTATTGTTCTAGAAATTACAGGAAATATTAACTGATTGCATTATAATTAGATTTAGTATTATACTATTTATATAAAATGTTTAAGAACTTTGCAACTGTATAATTTTATTCCTCCAAACTTTGTGCTAGAATAACCACATATTTTACAAATCTGTACACTATAATTCCTACAATTCCATATTATTATTTTACTTTAATCAATCATATGTCTTTTAAGGAAATTAAGTGAAAAAAATGGTATATTTTATATTTATCCATATAGCATTCCTCCCCCCATCCACAGTGATATGTTACAAGACCCCAAATGGGTGCCTGAAACCACAATAGTATTGAGCCCTATATATACACTGTATCTTTTCCTATTCTTAAATACCTGTGATAAATTTTAATTTATAAATTAGACACAGTAAGGGATTAATACCATAATAAAATACAATAATTATAATAATATACTTAATTAAAAATTATGTGAATTTGGTTTCTGTCTTCTGTCTCTCTCTGTCTCTGTCTCTTTCTCTGTTTCTTTCTCTTTCTAAGTATCTTATTGTACCATACTCACTTATTTTCATACCATGGTTAACCACAAGAGACTGAGTCTGTGAAAAGCAAAGCAGAAGACAAGGAAGGACTACTGTATTTACCATTTCTGGTGCCCTTTCCACTTACATATCAAAGTCTCCATCTGGTGTCATTGTCTTCAGCTTAAATAATCCTTTAGAATTTTCCATATTGCTGGCCTGCTTGTAACAAATTCTCTCAACTCTTATGTACCTGAAAATATCTTTATCTTTGAAGGATTTTACTGGATATGGAATTCAGCATTGATAGATTTGTTTTCAGTACTTTAAAGTTGATAATCTATTGTTTCCTAATTGCCATTGTTTCTGATTCAATCATCATTTATTCCTTTGTGTGCAATGATCCTTTTTCCCTTCTCTATCTCCTTTCACAGTTCTCTATCTTTGGCTGTTAGCAGTTTGACACTGATGCACTTAGGTCTGATTTTATTTTTCTGGTGTTTCCTGGGCTTTTTGGATGTCTAAGTTGATGTGATTTCACCAGACTTGAGAATATGTGAGCCATTATTTCTTCACGTATTTTGTCTGCCACATTTTCTGTCTTCTAGTTTTCTGGTACTTCAATTACACATGTTTTAGATGGTTTAATTATTCTGAAGGTCATTAAAGTTCTATTTTTATCTCATTTTTTCTTTTTGTTTTATTTAATGATTGGATGCTTTCTATTGCTTTGTCTTCACATTTACTGACTCTTCTACCATCACTAATCTGCCACTAAGTTCATCCAGTGACTCTTTTCATTTCAGAAATTGCATTTTTCAGTTCCAGAATTTCCACTTTTTAAAAATAGTTTAATTTCTCTGCTGAAATTTGTCATCTGTTCGTTCATTATGACTATCTCTTTTTATATCTTTGAACATATTTATAATGGATACTTTCCTTTCTTTGTCTTCTAAATACAACTTCTGGATTATCTTGGAGTCATTTTCTATTCATTACTTTTTCTCTTAAGTAAGAGCCACATTTTTCTGTTTTTCTTCAAATATCTATTAATTTATATGGCATATTGTATATCACGGAGGATATGTAGTATAGACCCTAGGTTCAATTGACTTCCCCTGAAGAATTCTTTTGTTTTAGGAGGTTGAAAATTACTAGACAATCACCTTGAATTCACAGGAGCTTGTCTTTATACTTGTTAGGTGGGTCTATTTCAAATTTGCCTATAGTTTTCAGGTGAATCTCTTAATCCTTGGACATTGTTTTACTCCCAATTATGGCCCTTTTGGGCTTTCAGTGGAAGCCTTAAATTCTTTGCTTGTTTGTTTTATTTTTAGTTGACAAATAGTAATTGTACATATTTATAGGGTACAAAGTGATATTTTGTTACATGAAAACAATGTATACTGATCTATTCAGGTTAATTAGAATATTCATCACCTCAAACATTTATTATTTCTTTGTGTTAGGAAAATTCAAAATCTTCTCTTCTAGCTATTTGAAAATATACAATAAATTATTGTTAACTGTAGTCACTCTACAGTGGTAAAAAACACTAGAACTTATTTCTCCTATCTAGCTGTGATTTGGTATTCTTTAATAAACCTCTCCCTATCCTATTCCTCCTACTGTTTCTGGCACCTAGTGTCCATTTTTCTACTCTCTACTTCTGTGAGATCAACTTTCCTACCTTCTACATTTGAGTGAGAGCATGTGTTATTTATCTTTTTGTGCCTGACCTATTTCATTTAACGTAATATCCTCCAGGCTCATCCGTGTTGCTGTGAATGACAGGATTCTGTCTTTCTTATGGTCAAATTTTGTATTAAATTAAAATATATATTAAATTAAATTAAAATATATATCACATTTTCTTCATCCATTTAAGTGTTGATGGATAATTAGGTTGATTCTTTGATTATTTTTAGTAGCGCTGCAATAAACATAGGAATGCATATATCTCTCTAATATACTGATTTCCTTTCCTTTGGATTTGCTCCCAGTAGCGAGTGGTATGGCTAGATGATATGATGTTTCTATTTTTAGTTTTTTGAGAAACCTCTATATTGTTTTTCATAATGACTATACTGATGTCCACCAACAGTGTATAAGAGTTCCCTTTTCTCTGTATTATCACCAGCATTTATTCTTTTTTGTCTTTTGATAATAGGCTTTCTAAATGGGATGAGATGATATCTTTGAGATGATATTATGGTTTTGACTTGCATTTCCATGTTGATTAGTGATGCTAAGCATTTTTTATGTACTTGTTGGATGTTTCTATGTCTTCTTTTGATAAATGTCTATTCAGATCCTTTGCCCTTTTAAAAATTTGATTATTTGTAGGTTTTCTGCTATTGAGTTGTTTGATGTTCTTGTGTATTCTGGAAATTAATCCCTTTTTAGATGAATAGTTTGCAAATATTTTCTCCCATTCAGTGGGTTGTCTCTTCACGCTGGTTGATTGTTTCCTTTGCTGTGCAGAGGTTTTTTAGTTTGATGTAGTCCAATTTGTCTGTTTTTGTTTTTGCTACCTGTGCTTTTGTGATCTTAGCCATAGACTCTTTGCCTAGACCAGCATCCTGAAGCATTTCCCCTATGTTTTCTTCTCATATTTTTATAGTTTTCAGTCTTAAGTGGTTAGTCCATTTTGAGTTGATTTTTATAGATGGTGATAAATGGGGTCGAGAGAAGGCATGAATTGATTATCAATTCTTCCTACTTTGGGAGGACACAGCATTTACACACTGCTGTTTACAGTGAGCAGCATCTGAAGTCTCTTCCCAGATATTTAAACTTGTGGTTCTCTGATTGTTTCTTTTGAGTCTCTTCTGTAATTCAAGGACCAACCAAGGATTTGAGGGAAGTTATATGCTGATTCACTTCTTCCTTTATTGATATTTTGCTCTCAATTTCCAGCCACTCTGATAGCCCTCAAGTTATCCTCTGACAGCTCAGGCCTATAAGATTTTAGCTTTCTGCTAGAGTTATAGATGTCTCAAGCTGCACAGACTAGGGAGTGTCGTAAGGGGGAATACCAAGTAAAAATGAGTCTCACACAGTACATATCCCCTTTTTCAAAGATTAAACCACTCTGGTGTCTGCCTGACACTCTCCATTACTTTCAATTGTTATTTTTATGTTTTGTCCAGATTTTATAGTTATTATCAATATATTAGTGTTATATAAGAAACTATGCCATTACTAAAACTGGAACCCTATTGAGATATTTTATTAATTATTTGTGTATGAACTATGTATCCTTAATTAAAAAGCTGCCATTGGTATGATTTGTAGAACATTGATCCTGTTATAGCAGAATATATTCATATGGAATAAGAAAAACACTCCTGGAGATTGTGGAAAATAAAGATTCCCTTCCTAAAGCATACTTATTGGCACAATACTAAGGGTTTCTTCCCCACAGGATTTTCTTTTTTTTTATTATAAAGATGTGGGGCACAATTCAGGGTTAGGTATGCAAACATTGATTATTCAGGTACCCGTGTTGATGAAGTATTCCCCTCCCTCCCCTAGCAGTTTCCCTCAACTGCCAATCCCAGCCTCCCCCTCCTGACAGTTTCCCACTACTGCCAATCCCTTTCTTTTTTTTTTTTTTTTTTTTTTGAGTTGGAGTCTCACTCTGTCACCCAGACTGGAGTGCTGTGGCCGTTCCTGGCCACCACAGCCTCGATCTGCTGGGCTCCGGTGATCTGTCCGCCTCAGCCTTCCAAGTAGCTGGAACTACAGGTGCGCACTACCACGCCCGGCTAATTTTTTTTGATTTATTGTGGAGATGAGGTCTCGCCAAGTAGCCCAGGTGGGTCTTGAACCCGCGGGCTCAGGCAATTCACTCACCTCAGCCTCCCAAAGCACGGGCTTACAGGCTGAGCCACCAAGCTCGGCTATCCCTTTCTTATAGTATTATAATTATTCAAGGTCCGCTTATGAGTGAGAACATACGGTACTTTTTTCTTTGTTTCTGTGATAGATTACTGAGTATGATTGACTTTAAATCCATCCAAGTTGTTGCAAAGTCCATATGTTTGTCCTTATTTATGGCTGCATAATATTTCATTGTGTATATGTACCACATTTTTTTATTCCAGTCCAGCTTTGATGGGCAACATGGTTTGTTCCATGTTGTTGCTATTGTGAACAGAGCTGCAACAAACATATGTGTGCAGGTATCTTTTTTGTGGAATGATTTGAGTTCCTTCAGGTATATTCCCAATAGGGGAATTACTGGGTCATAGGGAAGGTCAATTTCTAGTTCTTTCAGACATTGCCACACTGTCTTCCAAAGAGGTTGCACTAGTTTGCATTCCCACCAGCAGTGTAGAAGCATTCATTTTTCTCCACATCCTCACCGCATCTGTTGTTGTTTGTTTTATTAATCATGGCCATTCTTACTGGGGTTAGGTGGTATCTCAATGTAGTTTTGATTTCTCTGATGATGAGTGAGGCTGAGCATTTCTTCATGTATCTGTTGGCTGCCTGTATACCTTCTTTTAAGAAGTGTTTATTCATGTCTTTTGCGCACTTTTTAATGGGGCTGTTCGTTCTTTTCCTTTTGGTGTGTTTGAGTTCCTTGTAGGTCCTAGATGTTAGGCCTTTGTGAGATCTACGGTTGGCAAATATTTTTTCCCTTTCTGTGGGCTGTCTCCCTGCTCTCCTGATGGTTTCTTTTGCTTTGCAGAAGCTCATCAGTTTGATGAGGTTCCACTTTCTATCTTATTTCGTGGTATGGGCACTTAGGGTTCTGATCAGGAATTGGTTGCCAGTTCCAATTTCCATAAGGGTGTCTCCTGCGTTTTCTAAGATCCTTATAGTCTGAAGTTTTATGTTTAGGTCCTTGATCCATTTAGAGTTAATTCTTGTATATGGTGATAGGTAGGGGTCCTGTTTCAATCTTCTGCATGTAATCAGCCAGTTTCTTATTTTCAAGAGGAAGAACTGACCCGGAGTTTATTATGGGAAGGGACCTACTATGCTGTTTTATTGCCAACTGAGAAATATGTTTTCCACACTCTCCTCTCCTATAGTAATTCTGAGTTAGAGTCAGTCAAGAGTAACATTGTTCAAGATTTGAGAGTAGAAAGTTAAATGGTTGCCATTCCTCTCTTAAGATGTTGGTGAGAGGTGATGAGAGTCAGCCTGACAAGGCCATTGTTAGAGGTCAAGTCCTCTTGGAGACAAGTTAGTACCATTCTATTCTGACAGACACTCAGATCCCTAAAAGTCATTTCAAAGATGGCATAGACTATTAAAAATCACACTAATGTGAGAATTGAACCTTGGTCTACTGCAATTAATAATGACAAATTTATTGTTTGTTATGTGTCATTGTGCTGTGTGATTTACATTAAATATCTCAATTAGTCTTTTCAAAAACCCTATGAGGTAGCACTCTAGTTATCCTCATTTTATAGGTGAGAAAACTGAGGCACTAAGAAGTTAAGCATTTTACTCATGGCTGAGTAGTTCATGAAAGGAAAGGCCAGGATATTAAGCATCACCAAAACTCTAAATTTCTAGCTGTGTGATTGTGGTCCAATCAGTTCGACACAATATGTCTCATTTTCCTCATTTGTTAAATAAGGAACTTGTAACGCACGGTCTCTAAAGACCCTTCCAGACCAGCTGTTCTGTTATTCTACCTCCCTCTTATTAGGGAGTGATATTCTCCCCAGCAATTATTTGATGCCACACATTTAAAAGTCCTTCATCAAAAATCTCTTAACTACCAGCCCAGGCAGCTCATTCCAGCTAACTCAGTCTTGCCTTCTCATCTTGACTGTGAGCACCTGAGGAAACAGACTTTGTATCTTTTCATAAAATACCAAAATGTAATTGAAGTCAATGAGAATGTATGATTATATATGTGTATATGTATATATACATACATGTGTAAATGTATATATATATATGTATATATATGTATGATTATATATGTGTTTGCTTTTACACAGATCTCCTCAGGAAATAAACCAAAGTACATATCTGAATTACTACCTTGGCATGTTTTGCTCTTCCACATTCCAGAATGCAATAAAATACATAGATTAACACCATTTCCTGTCACTAAGTACCTGTTGTTATGTAACTTGTTTTTAGAAGCCAAATGCCCCTGGTAGTCCTGATTTTCATTTTGATGCAAAGGAATTGTGAATCTGGGCTGAGAACAAGGAATAAAGGGAGACCAGCTGACATTCCACATCACCCTTGGAAATACTAACAAGGCATACAACTTGGGAAATATTTGGAGTCTTTCAATTTCAGCAGGTTTCACAACCTCCCCTCCCCTTAAACGGGCTCAAGGATGACACCGCTCCAGTGAATGCTTTTTCATATATATGTTAGTAAAAACTACTGGAAACCATTTCTTTTTTAGCTAGAGACTTAGCAATACACCTTCACTGTCTACCTCAAGACTCTGAACTCTCCAGTACTCTACTGAAATCTAGTCTGGATTTTGTATTGCTTCCCCAATCTACAGAACACAACACTGGTCTGCTGAATTTATGATACCATGCTCTTTGAAGCTACAAAGTCAGAAGTAGCCATTATCCTAGATGGCATAGCAAGACACTTTTGTGCCAGAGAGTGGGATATGTCTGGCAAAAATTCAGGGACCTTCCACCTAAGCGAAACTCCTAGGAATCTAGTTATCAAGATATTCTTTCAAAAGTGAAGAACAGAGCCGGACGAGATAGCTCACACCTATAATTTCAGCGTTTTGGGAGGATGAGATGAGAGGATTGCCTGAGCCCACAAGTTCAAGACCAGCCCAGGCAACTTGGTGAGACCTCATCACTACGATAAATAAAAAAATTAGGCTGGGCTCGGTGGCTCAGCCTGTAATCCCAGCACTTTGGGAGGCCGAGGTGAGTGGATTGCCTGAGCCCATGGGTTCGAGACCCTCCTGGGCAACTTGGCAAGACCTCGTCTCTACAATAAATCCAAAACTAGCCGGGTGTGGTAGCGCGCGCCTGTAGTTCCAGCTACTTGGAAGGCTGAGGCAGAAGGATCGCTGGAGCCCAGCAGGTTGAGGCTGCGGTGGCCGGGAGCAGCCACTGCACCCCAGTCTGGGCGACAGAGTGAGACTCCAACTCAAAAAAATAAATAAATAAAATAAAATAAAAAATAAAAAATTTAAAAATTTTAAAAAAATTTAAAAATTAGCCAGGCGTGGTGGTGCACACCTATTGTTTCAGCTACTTGGAAGACTGAGGCGGAAGGATCACCTGAGCCCAGCAGGTCGAGGCTGCGGTGGCTGTGAGAGTGCCCCTGCACTCCAGCCTGGGTGACAGAGTGAGACTCCAACTCAAAAAACTAAAAAAAATTAAAAAGTGAAAGATGGCCAGGCATGGTAACTCAAGCCTGTAATCCCAGCACTTTGGGAGGCCAAGGTGAAAGGACCGCCTGAGCCCAGGAGTTCGAGACCAGCCTGGGCAACTAGGTGAGACCTCATCTTTACAATATATTAAAAAAAAATTAGCCAGGCATGGTAGCACACTCCTGGAGTTCCAGCTACTTGGAAGACTAAAGTGGAAGGATCACCTGAGCCCAGCAGGTCAACTCTGTGGTGGCCATGAGCGAGCATGCCTCTGCACTCCAGCCTGGGTGACAGAGTAAGATTCTGACTCAAAAAAAAAAAAGTGAAGAACAACTCACTGCATCTGGGTTCTCCTACCACTAAGAAATAGGCATAATGGCTAGTGGGCCATTTTGAATTTTGCAAGCTACACATATCTGTTTTGAGAGTGCTATGCTAACCCATAAACCAAGTGACTCAAAGATGTCAATTTTAGTGGATGTCCAGGCTGCCTTTCAAGCTGCTCTGCCTACTGGGGCCCTATGACACAGCAAATCCATTGGTGTTTAAACAGTCTGGGACAGATGTGGATGCTGTATGGATGCTAAAGGAAAGGCCCCTTTAGGTGAATCACAGTGCATGTCTTCAGGATTTGGGAGCAAATATACTATCCTTTATAGGCAACTATTTTCCTTTTAAGAAATAGTTTGGCCGGGCTCGGTGGCTCAGCCTGTAATCCCAGCACTTTGGGAGGCCAAGGCGAGAGGATTGCCTGAGTCTGCAGGTTCGAAACCCGCCCGGGCAATTTGGCAAGACCTTGTCTCTACAATAAATAAAAAACCAGCCGGGCATGGTAGCGCGCGCCTATAGTTCCGGCTACTTGGAAGGCTGAGGCGGAAGGATCGCCAGAGCCCAGCAGGTCGAGGCTGCGGGGGCCAGGAGCATGCCACTGCACTCCAGTATGGGTGACAGAGTGAGACTCCAACCCAAATAAATAAATAAATAGTTTATGACTTAAAACTGAGCCTTAGTATAGATTGAACATGCGACCATGGGTCACCAAGTTGACTTAGGACTTGAGTTTCCCAGCATTGCGTACAGTCTGACCCAGTGCATCATGAAGGTTGCACAGCAGCACTTCATTGAGTAAAGCTCATCCCAAAGGCATAAGTTGCCTAAACAAGTGACTGAGAGTGACTCCTACTCTTGCTACTTGCTTCTTCTTTACCAGCCTGCACCTGTATTCTCAAGGTATGTTCCCTACAACTAAATGATTGAGGAAGAATTATCTACACCTGGTTTACGTATCATCCTGTCCAACATGCTGGCCCTTAAGGACAAAGGCAAGGAGAAATTCTCCCAGTGGCAGAACTTTGAGCAATGCATCTGGTTGTTTATTTTTTTCTGGAAGATTGGTCACCGGTGGTATGAATCATGATAATCAGTGCTATGACTCACTGATTCATGAGAAGTGGCTCAGTGGCCAGAGACTTGGAAGGAGCATATTTGGAAAATTGGTGACAAGGAAGTCTGGAAAGAGTTACGTAGATAGACTTCTTTGAATGGCACAGAATATGAAGGTACTTATGTCCCATATAAAAGTTCACCAAAGAGCAGACTCGGAGAGGAAGATCTTAATAAGGTAGGTAAACAATGCAACCTACTCTATGTCGATCAGACTTCTCCACTTCTTCAACGACTCCCGTCTGCTCAATGGGATCATCAGCCATATGGCCATGATGGCAAGGATGGAGGTTACCGATGGACTCAGCCACATGAACTTACACTCAGCAAAGCCAATATGGCTACAGCCAGTGCTGAGCACCAAACCTGTCAAAAGCAGAGACCAGCACTGAGCCCTGATACATCCCCCCCCCCCAGGGAGGGGGGGTCCAGAAATTCACCTGGTGGCAGGTTGATTACACTGGACCCCTTCTGTCATAGAAGAGGTAGCACTTTATTCTGCCTATAGGTTTGTCTTTTCTATCCACAATTTTTTGGCCAAAACCACTGCTCTTGGACTTACAAAATGCCTCATTCATTGTCATCATACCCTATTCAGGACTGTCTCTAACCAAAGAACTCATCTTGCAGCAAATCAAGTGTGGCAACAGGATTATGCTCCTTGAACTCATTGATCCTAAAACAGCTGGCCTGATAGAATGGTGAGATGGCCTTTTAATACCCAGTTATTGTCAACACTTTTCATGACCAAGATAATATCCACCAGGGTGCAATATATTCTCTAAATTATCAACCAACATATGGTCATGTTTCTCCCACAGTTGGAACTTATGTGTCCTGGAATCAAGGGGTAAAAGTAGAAGTGGTTCCTCTATCATCCTTAGTGATCCATGAACAACATTTTTACTTTTTGACTCCACAACGTTGGGCTCTGTTGGTTTAGACGTTTTAAAGCCTAAGGGAGGCCAGGCATGGTGACTCACGCCTGTAATCTCAGCATTTTGGGAGGTAGAGGCGAGAGAACTGCCTGAGCTCAGGGGTTCAAGATCAGCCTGGGCAACTTGGTGAGATCTTGTCTCCACAATAAATCAAAAAATTAGTCGGGTGTGGTAGTGCATGTCTATGGTTCCAGCTATTTGGAAGGCCGAGGTAGAAGGATCACCTGAGTCCAGCAGGTGGAGGCTGCGGTGGCCGTGAGAGTGCCACTGCACTCCAGCCTGGGCAACAGAGTGAGATTCCGACTAAAAAAAAAAAAAACCCAAGGGAAAGGCTGGGCATGGTGGCTCACAACTGTAATCCCAGCACTTGGGAGGCAAAGGCAAGAGGATTGCCTGAGTCCAAGATCTTGAGACCAGCCTGGACAACATGGTGAGACCTTGTCTCTATAATTAGTCAAAAAATTAGCCAGGCATGGTGGCATGCACCAGTAGTCAAAGCTACTCGGAAGGCTGAGGCAGAAGGATCACCTGAGCCCAGCAGGTCAAGGCTGCGGTAGCCATGAGCATGCCTCTGTACTCCAGCCTGGGCAACAGAGTGAGACTCCAACTCAAAAAAAAAAAAAATCCAAAGAAATTTCTTTTGCTGGTAGATACAACAGTGTTTTTTTGTTTGTTTGTTTTGTTTTTTAACAGAAATCTGAGATGCCTTCTGATCACTTTAGGCTCCTCACACCATTAATAAACCAGGAAAAAAAGTCTCTGTACTCATTGGTTGGGGTGATTGATACTAGCCATCAAGGAAATGGGGTAGGGAAGAGTATGTCTGGAATGTGGGAAATCCTTTAGGCTACCTCTTATCCCTCCTGTGTCCTGTGACAAAAGTCAATGGAAAAATGACAACAGTCCAGTACAGCTAGGATTACTAATGGCCCAGACCCTTCTGGAATGAAGGTTTAGGCCATCTCACCATGCGAAATTATAACCAGCTGCACTGTGTGTGGAGGGAAAAGGAAATATGGAATGGATAGTGAAAGAGAGAAGTAGTTAATACCAGCGATGACACATGACCAGTTACAGATAGGAGGATTGTAGTATTTATGACTCTTTCTTCCTTGCTTTGATATGGATACTTGTTATATATATTGGCCAATATGTTTTTATTTTCCCGTCACTAACTCTCCTACTATCTGACATAGGATGTGCTAATAGTGGTTAGCCTTAGGCTTCAGTGCTTAAGTTAAAGGCCATCAAGCAGTGTTCCATCTTTGGCTAAAAGAGGGTCCAACATCACGCAGAGGTGGACAAAGGTGACACGTGAGTCATTGTGTGTCCTCTTTTGAAGAGACGGTTTTCATTTTTTTATTGTATGAAGGAACAGCTGCTTCATGTTATATGAAAGCATTATTTTGCATTTCCTTTATTTGAAAATTAAATATAGTTTAAAAAAATAATAAAAAAGACACATATGAATGCCAGGGTGAAGAATGGTGAATTGCGGTGGTTTGTACCATGTCAACTTGGTTAAACTTGGAGCTACATTTCCCACAACTACCTTTCATGTATGGTCTCAGATTACAGATGACCAAAAGAGGAACTTTTATGAAATGTAGGAGGCAGAAGTGAGGTAGTAGCCATTATTTTCTAATGGTCATTTTGTTCTACCATACGGTAACAGATGGATGCAGAGATGTCCCAGTTTCCTGCTGGAACTCACTCTCTTCTATTGCCTGTCCAACTGTCTTTCCAATTGTTGGCCCTGTTGACCAACAGCAGCCCCTGGGCCACCCTCAGATGGTGGCTGATGACCCCAGAGTTTACTGCAACTTCCTATAGACCTCCTCATGTCTTCCCCTCCCCAGGCCCTCTTCAGCAGCTCAATGTACTTGACTTTTCAAAATGACCAGTTGGGGATGCCTTCTCTGACTTTCCAATTTTCCACAGTTCCTCCCACACAATATAAGGTCTATTCTTCATAACAAATCCTTTATCCCATACCACTCATAATTATGCTGACTCTGAACTCACTCGCCTCTACTCTAACTGGTACAGATGAAATCAGAAGGGTCATATGCAACTTTTGGAAAGTGTCTATAAAGAGAAGACTCTCCTTCTTTATCCATTCCTTCTTCCTGCTGCCTTGAATGCAGAAGTGATGGCTAGGGCTCTAGTAGCAGCTCTAGGGCCGTGAGGGAATTGCAACAGGAGGAGCCTAGGTTGATATGGTTGAGCCACCATGTCAACCTACTTCCCTCTGGCTTTTGTCTACATCAAAAGAAATAAATTTCAGCTTAGGCAACCCTAATTTCAAGTTTTCTCTCGCTGACAGCTTACACTAGTCTTAACTGAAACAAACTTCTTTGTTCTTTTTTGCTTGCTACATGGTATTACATCAGATCAATATGCCATAGTATATTTAAACATTTTCCCATAGATGGGCACTGAGGTTTTCTCCAGCTTTTTCATATTATAAATAATGATGCAGCAAATAAATTTGGGAATATATCCTTTGACCTCCCTTTTTAATAAATCTTTCCCCGCACCAATCTGCAAAGCCCTTCAAGGAGTTTTAGTCTGTCATCTGAGTATTCCTGGTACCTAGCTTAGTGTTTGGAACACTATAGCACTCCAAGCAAGCTTGTGCATGAATGGGTAAATAAATGAATGCTACGTGGCTGTAGGATTTTGTTGCCATACTAAATCAGCTTCAAGCCCTTCCCAACTGCTGGTTCTGCTGACCAACATCTGACCTAGGAAGCCACATCCTACAATCACTCCAAGCCCAGGAAATCCATAAATCTCCCCAAGATGCAAGTTAATTTTTATCTTAATATCAAGTTTGTGCCTTTTATGCCTTCATTCATTCCTTCATTTATGTCTTCAGCAAACATTTATGGAGCCTCCCAGTGCTGGAAATACCTAATGGAAAAGACCTGGAACTCACACTCAGAGAGGTCACGGCCTAGCGAGAACTGCAGGGAAGCTATTGCAATGCAAAGGGATGAATTCTCTGATGGGATAAGGTACAGGTGTTGTGGGTACATAAGAGGCCCCTCAACACAGGCCAGGTAAGAGGGAAAAGATCACAGAATTCCTCAAGGGGCTAGGTTTTCAAAGTGGTAGAGGAAGGTAGAGGGTGTTTCCAAAACAAGAGAAGGGGGGAAGAGAAAGGGCCCCTTCATGGAGAGTGAGTTCTCCAATTGCCTGTACCTGGACTTAATTTTCTTGACTCTTGTGCTTGATCCCTGTGACTCAGAGTCACATGCTGTGATGGTTCAGACTCCCAACATCACTTCCTACTGTGTTCCTCAACTTTATAATGTTCTATAACCTTATAACTCTCTCACTGCCCCATCCCTCTCCCCAAGCTTGGGCTCCTGTTTGTTTCATAGTACCACAAACTGGGTAGTTGAAATAACAGAAATGGCCTGGACTGTCTTACAGAGAGCGGAGGGGGGACACATAACATCAATAAGGGTGCCTGAGCTCAAACTAGGCAAAGTGGGGACCAAAGGGAGGCCCAAAATTTACCTATATTAGGTATACTTGTATACCTAATCCTGAATCTTACCCAACATCTTTAAAATAAATAAAAGGAAATACCAAAAAAAATTTAAAATAAATAAAATAAAATA